>WEIU01010085.1:147664-303201 GCA_013389925.1 Aegithalos caudatus
TGCCGCTCCCCCGGGGTTTGTTTGCAGTCAATATTCATGTGTTTCTGTCACCGGGGCGGCTCTTTTCACAGTGATCAGCCGGGCAGAAGGCTGAATGACAGGAGACTCGTGGCTCGGCTGCTTTGGGGAGGGGGGAGGGACGGATTCCAGCCGCCCAGCCCGCTGCCCTGGCGGGGTTTTTGGGGGGACCCGGCCCCTGGGGGAGGGATTGCCGGGCTGGGAGCCGCGATCCTTCCCTGGGTGGGCACAAAGCAGCGGCGCTGGGCCGGCAAACAGCTGCGGCTCCGGGGCACCCCCGCCCCAAGCACACGCACACATTCACACCCAGGGCCGGTGGGCCTGGGCGGTCACCCCGCACACCGGGGGGGACCCGGGGGTGACTTGGGGCCCTCCCGGGTGGCTGGGCGCTTCTGGGGTCCCGCAGAGCCGCGGTGAAGAGGGAAACCCCAGGATGGCCGTGAGCCGGGTGGCACCAGGGCTGCAGGGTGGGCTACCAAAACATTTTTGATTTTTCTGCACAGGAGACAAGCAGCAGCCCGCGCCTCAGCCCCGCGATGCTCCGGGCACCGCTGCGCTGTGCGTGGCGATGCTGCCTCGGGGTAATTCCAGGCTGTGCTGGCAGCGAGGGACAAGGGCAGGAGCTGTGCTCCCAGCTGGGCAAGGCGGGGGCTGCCCCCCGGGGTGGGATGCGAGAGCCCCGCCTTGCAGGAGCTGCGTTTTGTTCCCTCCCGCTCGCCCAGACGCCTTCCCCTCGCCTCGCAGCGCTGCTCTCCGTGTCTGCGCGTTTTGTTTTGTTTTGTTGTTTTAAAAGTCCGCAAACTTGCGATTTTCTGTGCGGCTTGTGGGGAGCGAATCGTTTTGAGGGAGCACCCTTCTCATTGAAACCGGAGGTGAATAAATTATGAACAGGCGAAAATTGGAACAATGTCTCTGTGCGAGTGTTTTCTAGAGAGTTACTATTCCAGGCTTTGAAATCAATTGATACATAATTAGATTCCTCAAGAGAGGACAAACAAGGGCTGCCATTCACTCCCTCCTTCTCCCACATGCATCCCAAAGAGAGACTGGAGGCTTTAGCAGAAACCAGACAGCCAGCATTCTCCAGCACTAAAAACATATTCTGGCTTTGGGTGTTCATTTAACAAACAGATCCTTGAACCTTGCTTCTGTTTTCAGTTTATTTCGACCATGTTTCTTTGTGTTCAGTTCATTAAAACATGTCTCTTTTGAGATCTATTTTTACATTTCAAGAATCCAGTATTGTACTTCTGTGGTGGCAGATGGCCCTAGACATCCAAGCATAAGCTCTTTCCTGCTTTTTTCCCCCTCTTTCTTAGGTCCTTTCTGAGCTGCACTTGAAGCTGTGAGCAGCAACCATCCCTTTTTGCAAGGTCTGGGGCTGGCTCTCGATTCAGCATAGGGTTCTAACATGTTACAGCCCCTGCCGTGCCCTCAAGGTGTATTTTAAGCACAGCGGATGCTACTGTCTGTAAAATAAGAGCCCTCCACAGCTGGAGAGATCCTTGTCACACGGGTGGCACACAGGCTGATTTTGCATCTTTGCCTCGTATTTCCCTCATGTTAATATTTTGTGGTGCCTCAAGTGAATTTATTAGTGGTTAGGGTTGAGTTTCATTCTTGAGGGATGCAGAAAATACGAATTTTGGCATGTAAAGGGAAGGAAAACCATGTGACAATTAGAAAAAATATCGTAAAGGTTATTGAACAAAGCAGCAACACCTCTAGCCAAGTGGGCCACCTGATTGAAGGCCATGGCTTGGCTTCTCTGGCTACCCTTGGGGCTGAGGTACTAGCCACAACCACTTCCAAACCTGGTATCAAACACGGATCAGAGTGCTGCAGCCATGAGCATAATTTTTGTCACATATCAATAGAACTAAAAAGACCTGTACCAGCAACAAGAAAAGCCTGCCAGAGCTGCTCTAGACCCATTTCTTAGGTAAGGCAGCAATACTATAGCCTACAATAAGCTGAGTGTCTTGATGAGATTACAAAGAGAATGACAAATTCCTTCTTAGTAAGTCACAGGATCTTTAGGAGAGGGCAAGGTAAATCTGATTTATGCATTATTTGGAAGTGTAGGCACAGGTAAATCTATGTCCTCTCTAGTAAAAAGATAAAAAGGCTGAGAGGTTTTCGTCCAAAGATATTTGTTAGGATAATGACCAAAGCAGAAGTGCTCAAACATATACCTAAGAGGAGGCTATTTTTTCTGTGTTTGCTGCATAGATGGCATCTGTCTTCATGTGTCTGTGGCTATTTCAGTACCTGATTTTCTGTGGTTCACTGTCTTACCTGAGTTAACCAACAGTCTATGGGCAGAGCCAGCTGGAAGATCTTGGTCAGTGCAGGCAAGATACTGCTCCATGGACACTGCACAAACACGCTGACACAGTCTGCTCCCTGATGGGAAAAGGGACAATTCCAGAAGCTCACAGTGCTACCTACCTCTGCAAGGCAATGCTCTTCCCTGATGCCTGCTCCTGTATCCCAGCCCTGACCACAGCAGCCCCCCTGCCCTGGAACAGGTGAACAGACTGCAGGTTTGTTTGCTGCCTCAAGCAGTGCCTTGCTCTGTGTGATTGCCCACCTTGCGTCCTCACACAGCCCTGTCTGCTGCAAGCTCTGAAGAATAATATGGAGTTGACTTAGCCTCCAAGTGTTTTTTCTACCCTCCAGCCTTAGCACAGAAATCCCAGCATACATATTTATTTCTTTCTGGTGGATTTGGACAGGAGATTAATACACAGCTCAGTGGAACAAGTTTCCATCACTGCTGCAATTCCTCTCGTGTTACTGGCCCCAGCCACAGCATGGAATGAGTGCAGCTGGTACCACCAGGGACTCCTGGCTGAGGGTATGAAATGCTTTGGCCCCACCATGGGAATACCAAAGAGGATGGCACAATCTGGGATTGCAGAGATTGTACCGGCAATCTCAGGATTGTACTAGCAATCACCTCCAGGATGAGCCTGCTTCAGGTTTGCCTTGTGTCAGCCTCCAAAGAGCCCCAGGTTTCTGGGACTGCACAGGAGAGGAATAACACAAGCCTCTGCCTTTCTCTTTCACATGGATCCCCTCTACTTTCTTCTGATGGGACTGCACTCAGAAATGAGAAGTGGCAGAAGAAATCACTGTGTTAGAAGTTATTGCCGTCCCGCTAAACACTTGGACTTCTGCAAGCCAGAGACCATTCTTTCTACCTCTTTTTGGGTGTCTCCTCCCTCCAAAGTCAGGAGATGCAGTTGGAGACAGTTTGGGAGTGAAACAACCCGCAGACTCACAACCTGGATGGAGGGGAAACCTTGGCAGCTTCAAGCCAAGTGTTAGAGAGGACAGAGAAAGATGGTAGGAACACAAAAGTAGAGAGCAGGAAACATTCACAGGGCAGAGAATGTTTGGGGCTTGTCAGGAAAGGAAAGAAGAAGAAAAACAAAAACCTCTGCAGATCAAAGCTTGATTAGTCATAATCCTCCACAAAAATGCCCATGTCCTTCCAACATTTGCTCTTCCCCCCTTCCCCATCATCCCTGCTACTGCTTGCCTTGGTGATTTGCTTGAAAATGTATTAGACAACTCCAGATCTTTCACTGTTAGAAGCATGAAAATAGAGGATAGGTACTATTATCCACTAAGCAACACTCCCACAGTTAGCACAGTCCTCTAGAGAGACCTGCCAGATAATGGCTTTTGAGAGGAGCTTAGAGACATCTGGAGTAGCCATTTTCCCTCTTTGTACATGGAAAATAAAGATTAGCTAAGGCACGGGGGGGGCTAAGAATATAATGAAGGGCAATGGATAAACCAATGTCACATTGCCCATCTGTGTGACTGGCTTCAGGTCTATTCCTGCAAAATGGTTCATGCAGGCTCCCCTGAAATCCGTGGATTTCTGTGCAGGTGGAAGAGCTCCCCATTGGTTTGTGAGTCTGGGATCTCACATCACAGGCTCTTTGGGGTGGATTTTGTCTATAAAGCAGCTGGTGCTTTCTGAGTGGCAGATGCAGAAATAAATTTCTTTTTTTATGACTAAGTCTTTTCAAGAGTTTTCTTTTCTTTGTGCGACGTGGTTTTCTTTTTAAAATTTGATCATTTTCATGCAAAAGACTTATTCCAACCAATTCTGCATCAAGGGCCACTAGAGTCTGGGACTGAGTTCAGTTGTCACTCCCTGGGCTGCACATCCCAGCAGAGCGGGAAAGCTCCAGCACTTGTAATCAGAGATGCTCACAAGGGCTGCAGAGGTGATAGCCACACTTGGAGCATCAATGGCATACTGGGAATTACTTTCTTAGATACGGCATCTGCTTAAAAAGGTATCTGTGGTTTCGTAGTGCTGTTAGAGAAGAGATGCTCTGGAGGACAAAGCCAAAACTCACAACCCTTATGGCGCGGGTTCAGCCCCGCAGCAGGATATTCCCAAACCATCTCGCCACGCAAAACGATGGAAAAAACCCCCACATTGGCGTTGGCTGCGGCCGGGCTGGGCAAAAGGGCGAGACGGGGCGGTTTGGGAAATTCTCTCCTTTCCCCCGACCACCCGCAGCCCCCGNTGCTGGCCCCGCCGCGCCCCGCACGGGAGGGGACAGAGCCTCCCCAGGGCCCGCCGCTCCCTCCGCTGCCAACAACCCACGGAGCACGGAGAGCGCCCGGGCAGCGCCTCCCGGGAACGTGAGCATCCCCGCTGGGATGTGCTGGAGCGGCCAACGTGACAGCCAAAGGTGGAGGAGGATGGGACTTGTTGGGACGCACTCCCTGTATCCCCCGCATCCAGGCATTCTAGGGGGAAAAATGGGGAAAAAGCCGTTTGAGCCATTTTCCAAAAACCTACATGGGAATGGACTTGCACAGACGCGTCGCCATCCAAAGCTGCTGAGCATCCACCTGAAAAAAGAGATCAGAACAAACGTGTAAGGTCACACCACGTCTCACTACAATTTCACCTCCCAATTTTAGGGGATAAACTCAAAGGCAGTGAGGGAAGGACCAAGGGACAACATTTTCTTGCATGCTGCTGCGTTCCTGGATGAAGAGGTGTGTGAGGAGTCCCACGTGCGCTCCCGTTGTGAAGACCTTGACCTTGAGCAAGAAGTGAAGCTGCTACTCCAGACCCATCAAACGGGGCTGTGGAGATAACCTGTGCTGTCTCTGCTTACAAGGAAGAGCTACAGGTGGAAAAGGGGTAAAAAATAAGTCTGTGTAGGGACAGAGACACCTGTCCAAAGCCACCCACCAGGAGATAAAGTCCCTTGTTCAACCCCAGTGAGATACAACTCTTGATGCTCAATGCAGCAGGTTTTACCAATACCTGCAAGATGCTGAAGGAGGTGTGTGTGGGGCAGCTAATCTTGCTGGAGTGAGAAAAGAGAGATCTTTGCACTGCTCCTGTTCTCACAGCAGCTGGACTTCTCAAACAAGGTGGTCATCACTGGAAGAGATTGTATTGGAGACCTTTCTAACGCAGCACTCCAGAACTACCCTGGTTTTGAGATAAAGGGAGCAAGTTGCATGGACTTTAAAAGTGTTAGTGGAGATCATCAGTTTTGTCTGCCTTTTTAGACCAATGAAGACAATAATAATGTTCTGACTCATTTGATATTTATCCATGAGGTTGGGCTAGAAGGTTTGACTTCTTAAAGCTTAATTTCTGCTTCACCAAAACATATTCCTGTATTTCATCTGGGAATTAGCAAAGTTTGACCCTTGTTTCCATCCTGCTTCCCACCTGCTCCATTCTTCCCAAACTCCTCCAGACTCAGACTCCAATCTGACTGCAGCAATTAGAACAGAAATCACAGAGCAAGTGTTTTAATTGGCCACAGAGCACAGGGCACATTTAAATCTCCAGTGATAAGACAGAGAATACAATGAGTAACCCTGATGATTTTTAAGACAAGTATGTACAATTTTAATTTTATTACACAAAAACACCTGAAGTGATTTTAAAATGAGGGTAATGCTTTTTCACAATAGCCAGTTGAGTGATAGCAAAATTAAAGAACTTAAATGTTGATTTTTGGATAGATTTTAAAAACTCCAAGTGTCATGTTAGATAATGTTTTATTAATAACTGACGTACGTGTAATTTGGCCAAAGAAAGGTGGCAGAGTTGTTCCAGCAGCAAAATCTACCATTATGCAAAATCAAATGGAGTATTTTTAAGAGGAGTATTTAGTAAAAAGAAGAGGTACCAAAACATAGAAAATCCCAGAGGGACAAGTGAACAGAAAAGGGACAGGAGTAGTATTCAAACAGAGGAGATAAGGCTCAAATCTTAACAATTTTTATTTGAATAAATACATTAGAGGTAAAAAAACAAAACAAAACAAAACAAAAAAAACCCCACAAAACCAAAAAAACAACTAGTGAGTCCAACACTAAGTGTGTAAAGAGAAAAAAAACTTTAATCAAAATATTGCAGAACTGAAGGACAGGATTGTGCCTGTACTTGGAAAATGTTGTTTCCTTGTGGTGGGTATCTCAACTGGTGCAAACATGGAGCTGGGTGATGCTTTGTTCTTGCCAGAATCCATCTTCAGGAGGGTTCAGTCTGGTTCATTGAAACACTGGGACCTGACATTGCTGATTAGATATGAGAAACTTGTCTTAACATGGAAATGGAGGAAAACTAAGCAAGTGGAATTGCAGTGAATAGGCCTGTGAGAGGGGGAGCAGTCCCAGGGAGCCCTGTGGGGAGAAATGGGGAGCCCTGAGATGGAGAAGGAGCACACAGGTGGATAGATTTGGGATTAAGACATTGCACTGTGAAGAAGGATATGCTAAAAACCTGTCCCAGTGTGATCTGCCTTGGCTCCTTCCTAGAGGAACCTGAGCTGAGCTCCCAAGGCTGAAGTTATTCTCCATGAATAGCATTTGCACCCCTGCCAAATGGGACATTGCATGGCTCCCCTACAGAGTACACCTGGTAAAACCCCAGCTCTGTACCTGAGGGTAACAGCACAGATGATGGGGCTTTTTTTGGCAGCTCAGGGCACATTTTCTGCTCTTGATCTTTTCCTGATAAACAGCATAGAGCAGGTTTCTCTACTAGAGGCTACTTAGCTAACAACGCCAAAATGCACCACAAGAAAAATACTACCCTAAGCTTTCCTTAGCTGTGTTTAACAGAGAAAGGAGATGATGAAGCATTTTATTGACTCCTCTGTAGATAAACACAGGAAGATTAACACATCACCCCTAGATAGGTGCCCCTCCATCCTCCTTGGGAACACACTGCTAGTGCTACTCACCCAGAACAGGGTCTTTTCCAAGGCTCTCTGCAGAAGGAATTAGGCAAGGAGGGTAGCAAAGAGCCAGCAGGGAGGAGTTTTATTCATGGGGGTGTTCCTGCTTGGCTGCCCCACACCTGTGAACATCGTGGGTCTGGCAAAGGGCACAACAGTGCTCAGAGGCTGCAAGCTGAAGTCAATTATGTGCCAGGTGCATACAAACCAGGTTTTATCCACTTTCAGGATGCTTTGCAATCTGATCACACTTCCCACCTCCACCCCACCTGCTCAAATAAAGAGCAAAAAACTCCTTTTTGCAACAAAGAAACCCAAAAACTTTTGAGTAATCCAAGGCATTCAGGAGCTGCAATTCAGAAAAAAAATCACCAGATCATCATTGGTGAAGTAATGGCAAAGCTGCTGTTTTAAGCCACTGCCTTCCCTGTTCACAGCCTAAATACCATTCACTTCAAGCCACAGTGTGGTATCTAGCAGCAAATTGCTGTGGCAGCTTGGTTTCCTGGGAGACATCCACCTGCATCCTATGGTGTGTGTAACCAGGAGGGTGCTCAGCCTGGCTCAGCTCCCACTGCCTCCCCTAATGGTATTTTCACCAGCTCCAGCAGGAGGTATTCAGGCCTGGATTTATGCAGTCTCAATGAATTTGGATGATGGCAAAAATTGCCTTTTTATTTGACCTGTGAGCAGTGAATCTGCCAGAGAGAAGACACAAGGCAGCTGGAGGGAAAACAGTCCTTGTTTTGCAAAACAAACATGTTTGTAGTTCCTAACTTTCTGTCCTAACCTTTAAGGCAGGGTAAAGTGGGAAGTGCCACCAATATTTCCAAATCATAGGGAACCAGCAGCTGGATAATCCCCATCTGGTGTTTTCTCAGCAAGCAGGCAACTCTTTTTGCCTATGTTTGAGATAAATGTGTGACAAAAGCTCATCTCTTATATACAAATCTCTGATTTGTAAAACATGTGAATTGGAGTCTTTTCAGGTGAAAAAAAGAGCTCCTGAGAGGAGCCATTGGCATCCCCCTCCTCCTTTGTACAGGACAGGAATGATGCAGTCACTGACCCTGCCACATAAAATTTTGAAGAAATACAAGTTTCTCTCCTGATAAACCTGCATTTCTCCACGCACAACTGGCTTTGAAGGAATCTACCCCTATCAGTTGGTTACTCAGCAACTTCTAAAGAACCCAAAACAGTATGAGACCATTAAATGCTTTCTTGTGCTGTTTTCTTGATTACAAGATCTTAGAAGGGGAGGGACTGGACACTAATATTTTGAGTATAGTTCAGTGGGTAGATAATTTTTGTAAACATGTGAAAGGACATTAACCAACACAGAAATAAGAAATACTAACAGATAACTTTCTCCAGCTAGAAATGGTATGGTTTTGTATGATTTGCCTCCACTAAGTAAAAGCCATTTTCTCCCACAGAAATTATGGACAACAGCCTGACCCCTCCTGGCATTCACTGTTTTCCTTTAGAGAGGTTTTGAAGGCTGGAGCCTGATCAATTCACCATTAGATGGTGGATTTTATACTGTATTAAATGTTTTCTTTTGCAGAGATATTGCTTACACAAGCTTCACTGGCACAGAGAAACTGTTGCCACACATTTAAAACTAAGAAGTTTCCAGGAATCATCCCTTCAAGTAATTTTGCTGTTAGAACCATCTTGTACAGCAGTCTTCCCTCATGCTCCCTTACAAATGGAAGGCAAACTCGTGTTGCTCTAATCCATCCCAAATGGTGATGCCCTTCAGTGCTGGGAGGTGGGTTTATCTCACAGTGCACATGACCTGTGTCTACTCCTTTCATAAAACCCCTTTCCATTCCTGGAATTGTGATATCAACTCCACCCTTTCCTGGCACACCTGTCTTGGTAGGCTTATCCAACAAACTTTAAATAAATGTTGTCATTTTGATTATTAGGCAACTTGCTCCTCCCCAGCAAAGCAAATTCCATCCCTTTTCCAGTTGTTTTTCTTCTTCAGGTGTATGGGTTATCTTGTCATAACTTGTTTAGTTACTGACAGCTCATCACAACCAGAGCAAAGCCATAATTCTCCTCTTGGGTATATTAATTTAAGCCAGGATTTTGCCAGTACTTTAGACAGAACAAGCACTGAACAGCTTTCGTAGGCCAAGGGCAGTAGGACGTGGAGATCAGGAGTTCAGCAAGGGGCTGAACTCCTCCTGCAGGTAAAATCTCTCCCAAACTCTATCTCACACTGCACTGGTAAAACACAGCTACACTAAATACAAAAATCCAAATTAAAACACTGTGACAGCTCTTCCAATTCAGAATAGATTTCATTATTGATGTTTAATTTCCAGTTTTGGCCGCACACTTTCTAAAGCAATAGAAAACACTTGTTCTGCATGGCTCCCTTTCTGCTCATTTACCTCTTTGCCTGGATCACATAGATCTAGAATTCCTTGGCCCAGATTCCTACTTTGACCCTAAAAAGACATTTTGCAAGTCACCTGATTTAGGCTTCTGTTTTTTCCTGTAGGTTACACGGTGGTGTTACAGTGTCAGCACCAGCACACCACAGTCCAGCAGCAGAAACACACGTGCCATAAAGAGTTAGTTACTTCTTACCAAACATTTCCTCTCCCTGCCTCCTCCTTCCCCCCATCTGCTGCTCATTTTCTTATCCAGCCTGGCTCATATCTTGCAAATGGCATGCCATTTGGTGGGACACACACTCAGAGTGAAGCCAGACACGTTTGCCCAGTCACGCAGGCTTTACAAAAGCATCCATAGTGATGCAATAATATAATAATTAAAAATAATGTTTACAAGCTCAGTCCAAAGCTTCCATGATGGGAGGGGAGCTGATGCCAATAATCTGCATGTGACAATGTGTAATTAAAGAGTAAAAGGGTGATGGTTGCAGCTGTGGAGTTGACAAGGCTGATGCAGTTCAGGCTGTTGATTTTCCTTCCACAAACACAGAAACCAGACGTTGGAGAAGCTGTCCCATTTTGCAGGATTCTCTGGTGGTTTTGCAGAAATGTCCTCCATTAACTACCACAAAAATGCCCCCTACAGATCCCCTATTGCAGATGACTGTGGCACACAGGTTCTGACAGAATCTGTGTGGGCTTTGTAGGACCTAAGCTTATCAGCTGCCACATGGACAGCTTGGACTAGAGAGTGATCAACCATGGTGTAAACTAGAGATCAGAGCCCGGCCTGGAGCACAGCTGGAAACAGTGCCAGTGGCATTTCTGTGCTATTTTACAGACTGTAGATGCTGTTTTGTGCAGACATTGTCTGTAGTAAAACACACACAAACTGTGTATTACAAATGTTGCTGGATTTAAAAGTTTCCCGGAGAAGCAGTACAAGTTTGCAAATCCAAAAAGAATATTACTGGGACTTGTTGAAGTACTCAGTATAAACTGTAACACACAAGCCATTAAAATGAGGATATTTGGCATTCAGAGTCACACATATGGGCCTTTCAAAACCATTCTTCTCATTTGGCAGCTCCTACGGTCCTTGAATGATGCACAACCTCCTTTTATATGTTCCTGTAAGATGCTTCTGCAAAGTTGGCATTTTTAAAAATAAATTGTGGAGGAGAAATCTTACCAAGAAACACAAATCTGATTTAAGGGAAACTTTGGAAAATAACTTCATTTGCATGATCACTTTTGCAAATCCTAGCTGCTATCTGTGCTTTGTGCTCGGTTTTTCATTTGGCTGCTTCTGGATGTTCAAATGTGGAAGCCTACTTGTTGGAAGCAGCCCTGAGTCAGGCTTTGCAAGTGAAATGTCAGTGCTGTCCGAGGCTGGGGACACTTTCTGTGCTGATAAGCACCTCCTCTGAGTGGCCAAACTGATCCATCTCCCGCTCTGACAGAGCCATTGTCTAACCTGACTGTTGAGCGAGGCTTTAAGGCTAAGCAAAGGATAAAACCCTACAATTGACCATGTCCAATGACTGCCTCCATCATGTGACATTTCCTCCACGTACATAAAGGCATAATTGACACTTTGGACCTTGCAGATGTTTTGCAATTCATTTGGTTCCCACAAAGATACCAGAAAGTAAGTCTCGTGAACTGGCAATACTGTGTTTTCCTCTGAACACGTTCTTATCTCTAAAAAGTATTTAGATGCAAATTGCATCATGTCTCATGGCCCCACTTGTTTTGTTTTGCTTTTTTCTCTAAACAGCCTGTGCCATGATCTTTTTTTTAAAGTATGCAAGTGTTCAGATATTCCTGGAAAAACTGAGTACCTCTGACTTCTTAGATCACACACACAGCAGTATATTCTTCTGCCCATGGCACTCTGATTTATGCTTCTTAATTTAATTTGCTTTTCTGACTCTTCAGTGATCTTTTCCAAAGAGAAGCCTCTTTGCTAAGAGGCCTTTTGCTATGCTGTCAATGAACAGATTATATGAAAAACTGGTTGAGCTTCATCTGGCTCTCAGAGGTTTGGACAAAGGCAGAGCAGCATGGTCAAGTGTGGCCCTCAAACATTACACAGATATCTTAGTACAATCCTAGAAAAATGCTAACTTCTTCATGTAATTGAGCAAAGCTTTATACTCTGTGGCTTGTCTTTCCTCTGTGTAAAATGGGAAAGATAAAGGTTCCCTCCTGGTTGAACTGAGATTTTTCCTGTAAGCAGCCTTACCTTTCATGGATGGAGACTCCTTGGACTTTCTTTTCACCCCCTATTTGCTCCAAGTTAGCTCCCCTGAAGTGACAAGACAGTAAAGGCAGGGACATTGCAATATGCAGTATCTGCCTGGCTCACCTTTCTCACTCTGGATTGATCAGAGGCAAGAAAATGGCAGCTCCTCTTTTCCTCAAGGGAAATAAAACCAGCACCTTAGGACAAACCCTTCTAGGCTGAAGTCTGCAGGCAAGAGTTTCTTTCTAGAAGTTGAGTTCTCTCATCTGCTTCCATGCTGCATGTATCACTGTGTGCCTTCACTTTTCTTTAAATAGTGACCAACAATTATTTAAATATAGAGGTATAAATAATGTTTCTTTCTCTGGTGATGGTAAGACAATGCCTAAGTCAGACAAATTTCTGGGCTCAGCAAAGGGTAACTGGGTGAGATCTATGGCCTGTATCATACAGAAATTCAGGCCAGATGATCTAATAGGCTCTTCTGGCTTTAAAACTGAT
This sequence comes from Aegithalos caudatus, assembly GCA_013389925.1. Lineage (NCBI taxonomy): Eukaryota > Metazoa > Chordata > Aves > Passeriformes > Aegithalidae > Aegithalos > Aegithalos caudatus. The sequence continues at coordinate 160,096 of WEIU01010085.1, forward strand.
GAAATACTGGAGAGGGAGAGATGTCCCGAGTCACGAGGACCAGTTCCCTGCCTTTGCAGGCAATCACAACCTATCACCTCTTTCACAAACTGATCAAATGGCACCTTAAAGCTCAGGGGTTTGGTTCCTCATATTTTCACCAGAGGGCTGTTGCAGAAAGCCCCTTCTCTGATATTTAGAAACCTTCAAAAATCTATTTGTGGACAACTTACGTATTTGTTCTCATGCCAACACTGCCCTTTGGTTGAAACAGCAATTCTCCTTCCTGTGTGTTTATGGAAACCAACCTTAGCCTTTCGGGTTTTTTGGGCTAGACAGAGAAACTCCTAACACAGGCCCTTAATTCCTCTGACCACCCTTGTTATCCATCTTCTGCTCCATGCCACGTTCAGGGAAAACTTATCCAGCTCAAGTAACCAGACTGCTACACAGTGCTCCAGTTGCAGGCTCAACACTGGGTGCAGCTTCCACAATTCTTAAAGAAGCATTTCCTCACCTGGTACTGCATGGAGAGCAGAGCACCTTTTGCAGAGGGGATGGCCTGCTCTGGTTCACTTTCAGCTGTTCTCATGTTCTGAAGCTGCAGAGATGCTGAGGCACCTCAGGGCTGCAGATCCCTGAAGCTGGGAGAGTGGAGGTCGAAGGGCTGTGAGAAGTGGAAAAAGGCTGCATAACTGAGCCCCTTTTTGCAGTCCAAGTGACAGACCCGGGTGTTTGGACCTTCCCTGAGCACTCACAAACACCTGAAGCCCATCTGCTTCTCCTGCACCTTCCCAGCTAGCCCTGCCTGCCTGGCTAAGTGGAGGGCTTGCACCTACAGAGGTAATGCAGAGGCTCTGATGGAGCAAACTGCTGACACCTTTCAACACTTAGACAGGAAAATAGGAACTCAGTCCCTTCCTGCTCCCTGTTCAAAGCTGCCAAGCAAAACACAGCTAAGCCAGGCTTGCCCATGATCAGCTCCTCCTCCTCTTGCACCCAAGTGTGGTCTCTGCTTTATGACCAGATGCCAACTCAAGCATGTGATGAAACAAATGCACTTACCCTGGCACACCTCATGAGCAGGTCAGGGGCAGAACATGCTGCAACTCAAAGCTGAATTTCATTAGAATATTTAAAACCAGGCTCAGGATTTCATCTCACTGTTATTTCCTGCCACCAGCCTACATAAAAGATGTTGTTTCATGAGGGGAAAACCCCCAATTTTTTTTCCCTCTTTTCCACATAGTAGCTCTGAAACATTTTAGGCAAATTATTTAAAAGTTGCCTTTAAGGTCATAAATCTGTGTTTTACAAATGTTACTTTGCAAGTAAAATCTCCATTTATAAATATGTGAAAATAATGTATCAGACTTGATGTTATGGCAAATTTATCACAATGTCAATATATATAATTATTATTATTTCATACATGTATACAGAACCTCTCTTAACTGTTATTGATGGTTCTTTAATACTTGACCTCAACCTGACATGCAATGTAGTATTTTAAAGTTGCTCATGCCTTGGCTGAGGCCTGCAGTTAAACAAATTTTGCTTAGGTATCAGTTGTACGTTCTTAGTTGTGTGCTTTTAATGCTTAGACCTCATGCTTGATGCTTTACATTTTTGCACAGGTATTTTTCGCTCCATTCATGACCAGCCTACTTCATGCAGATGTAAGAAGAATTTGGGGGGGTTTGGCTGGCTATGACAATTACAGATCCATGAGGAAGGTAACACTGCTGGTGTAACTGTTCTGTAACAGAGTAAATGATTCAGTGGGGCACATGTCTTTTATTGGTGGAGAAAGTACCTACTACTTTTTGCTGATTAAGTTTAGCTTGCTGAAACAGACTTTTAGTGTTGTGCATAGTGCTTGGTCATGGTTTTAAGCCAGACATTGGCTCTTTAAATAAGTGGAGAAAATGAATGTTTGAACTCCAAAGCCACTTCAAAACAAACCCCACAGAAAATTAAAAGGAAGGTGAACCCCTCTTTTTTTTTCAATCCCAAATAGCTTCCCACAAGGAAACACCCAGAGACCTCCAGTCAATGAACAGAGCTACTTCTTCAGTGCCGACTCCTCTATGGAGGCTTTAAGCTTTTTGGGGGTCTGGACTAAAAGATGTGAGCACCCAAAAAAAAAAAAACCCCTGAAAGAGAGAAATAAATAAAGTCACCTCAGTCCTTCACGGATACCCTGCCTTTTGCAAATGCTTGTCCAACCACAACCTAAATAATTCAAACCATCGTTGTCAGGCAGCAGCACAGCTCTCCTCAATAGGCACTTGCCTTATCACTCTACAGCAGATGCTTCAGTCAACCATTGGATATTGAAAACATAAATAATGAAACAAAATTTGGAGACAATGGTTTCTGGGCCGGGGACAAAATACTGATGGATATTGTCAGTCTCGGTGTAACCAAGCAGCAAAAGCTCAAGTGACAACAATAGGGAGGAGAAGAATAGGGACAAGTGAGGAGCCCTGAATCTCAATAAGGCCTGGAGCTGCACATGCTGCTGTTACCCTAGAAACTAACCTCTCCCCTGAAGAGGTTTGCTGGGGCATTGTCCGGGGGACACAAGATGTGTCATACACCAGATGGTCGTGTGCTGTATAACTCAGTTATCTGAGTGCTGGAGTGGAGGAATGCACGCTGCCGAGGGCTCCGGAGGGCCGCCCAGGGCACCATCTGTTCTTTCAGACCCAAGGCACTGCTTTGGCGTTGGCTTTTTCTTTTTTTTTTTTCTCTCCTTCCAAGAAAGGAGGGGAAAACAAAATTAAAATGATTCACCATTCAGCAGGGAAGGGAGAGAGAGAGAGAAAAAAAAAAGCGGCTTAATACAGTTGCCATATCTTGCTTTCATTTAGCTAATTTTATCCCTGGGTTTTATGTCAGGTGAATTGCTTTTTTACGCCTGGGAGAGCAGCAATTATTTCTCTCTCAGGAGTCTATCATTTATAAATAAAACCCCTTTGAGACCTCATCGGTCATTTACCATCTGAAAACCCCCAAATGCTTTTAGCCATATGTTCTCCAAAGTCTACTCTCTCCTCCCCAAAGCTCCCTGCAAAGGTTTCAGCAATGCAGGGGAAAGAGCATTTTTCTTTTCCAGGAATTGTTCTCCCCTTTGGCTGGGAAGGGGGGAAGGAGGAAAACAAAAAGTCAGAGCCGAAGCGGCGGCATGAAGGACTGGCATAGGAAGGAAATGCTAATCAGGGGCTGTGCCGTGCCAAGGAGCAGTGACTAACATGCCTGAGAGGGGCAGGCACCGGCAAACATCCCAGGGCTCCAGCTCCTGTGCCACCAGAGCCAGCCCAAAGTCTTCCTGCCTCCTGCTGGCTTTGGACTGAGACCTGAAGCAAGTTGTGGAAGGGGGAGAACCAAATGGAAATTAAGGTTCAGGACACTTCAGGGTACTTAAAAGCTATATTAGGGCACTTAATACTTTTGGGTATAAGAAAAGCAAGCCAGGGCAGTTAAAGTGATGCTCAGGCTGCAAGAATCAGGGACTGAAACAGGGACTGAAATGTGTGTGCTTGGGGCAGTACATTTTGCTTAATGACAAGACCTGTCTTTTGGTGCACCTTTCTGCTCCCCAGCCTCTGGTTTCTGTCTTGCAGCTGCAGAGTAGTCTCCCACTTTTCAGCACAGGAGAGAAAATAAATGGAAAATAAAGTACTGGCTTGATTGCCAACTGAAATAACAGGGAAACATTTGCAACCATTTAAGCAAAGGCACTATTTCAAATCTGCTCCATAATGGCTGCAAGTGAGCACGTGGTGGTGGCTGCGAGTCTGCAGCTCCTGCAGCCAGGCAGAGGAGGGATTCAGCAGGGGATGCACATCTTCTGTCATTCAAGCTTTACAAGACAAATTGTGATTAAAAAGATGTTGTGGCTTGCAGAAGACTCCTTGGTGCAGTTGTGACCAGTGCTCACAGGGGTAACTCCTACCTGATCATTCCCAAAAGTGATCTGAAGGGCATGAATCCCTTTGCCAATCAAACCTGCATACAGTGTTTCAATAAACAGAAAGAATTAGAAAAAAGGATGTAATCAAAGCAAATTCATAAGCAGCATAACAGCCAAAGATGCAAAAGGAATAAAACCTGAATCACATTTACATTTAGGTTCCATGTATAGACAGCCAAGTTAAAAATCCAATTAGGCGACCATTAGGACTAACAAATTATTAGGCAATGCTTAAACAACAGAGGATAGCATCTCACAAACTGCTTGTAACCTTAATCCTTCACATGTGATTATCATTCTTATAGCATTAGTACTATTTGTATCAACTTAACATATTGATGTTTAAAAATTATTGATCAATATAATCCTAAGGATGTAACATATAGCAGAACTGAAAACTGAATTTATTTTCCTCCTCGCCTTCTTGTTTTTTATTTCCCTGTAAGATTGCCCACACAGAAAGCAGCAGTGATAAATTTCAGCACAGCTGGCTTTAAGAATTATGTGAAATGCACAGGCATTGGGGGCTCGGTGTGAGAGGCTCCCAGGCTTGGGAAATTATGGCAAGAAAATCTCTATAGATTTGTCTGCACGCCCCTGCTGGGAATTTGGCCCTCTCTGATCCCAGACAGTTCACTGAGGGCTGCCTAGCCCACTTTCTGCACCTGGCTGAGAGATTGACCAGCAACTCGATGGGGTCGTGGAAGCTTTATTCCCTTTGTTCCATGGGTGTCTGCCATGGAGAGCCAAGCTTGGATTAACCGAGCCTAAATCCCTGGGCAGCCTGCCAGAGCAACGCTAGCTCCGAAGCAAACGTAGCTCCAAGATGGTTTCAAGACTGGGTTTATAGATCAGCTCTTCTTAGGTGCAAATCCACAGGCAGAGAGCACAATGCCTCATGTCAGATCCCCGGGAAGTCTCTCCCAGAGGCAGCAGTTGCCAGCTCATGCGGGAGCCATGTGAACTCGGACAATGCCCCTCGTTGGGGCCAGCCCTTCCCCAGCAGCACTCCCTGCCAGCCATGCAGACAATCTCTCTTTGGACACTGCTGTGTTACAGTAACACACATGGGCAGGTTCACAGTGTGCCCATCCAGCACCTGGGTGCTCTTTGCTGCAGCACCAAGCTTTTTGATGATTTAAGTCACTGTCATTCGAAGCAATGTGAAGAAAAGGCTATTTTTCCAGCATCTTTCAATAGCTGATCCAAAGGCAAGGTGCATCAAGCCTTGCAGGAGCCAACAACTCCCAAGAACAAGTCTCCTGCATGTCTCCTCCTCACCCCAGGAGGTAGAAGTGTCTTCTACTCCAAAGTGAAGGGCTACATTTCTTCCAGACCTCTGTGTTTGGGTAGGGAGAGAGAGGACTTTCAGCCCAGTTCCTGTGAAAACAAGGTTAATGCACTCATGCTGTGTTTGTTTTGCCTCCCCCTAATAACTTCTGAACCTGTTGGCCTTGTTCAATTCAACTTGACAGAAGGATAGAGGTCTAGAAAATAATTAAGTTCTCATAAGTTTTGTGAAAATAGGCACTGATGTAAGAGACAGAGGGTCCTGGTGTTGTCAACATCCTCACTGAGGAAAAGCTGAACATGAACCCACGCCTTGCTGGACAAGAGGGGAACGACACAGAAAACAAACCTGCAACCACAAAGAAAAACTTCAGCTGAAATTCACATTTCTTAGACATCAAAGTTAGATCACAGACAAGACCAAAAAGCCAGTGTTCACAGAAATCTTTGCTACTTTCAACCTGAACACCTTATGGCAATTCCATAGCTACCTCTTGGGATGTAGCTAAGTGTCACCTCCACACTGAAGTCACATAACACCCTGCTGCCTTCATCACAGCTGCTGCTGCTGCTCAGGAGACCCAAGATGCAAAACATTGCAGAAGCTATTTTAAATTAAATTGGAGGGCATTTTAAAGGCTGCTCTGTGTTATGTGTGTGCAGTAAGATTCGTATCACTGGAGTGGAAGGAAATACCTCTAATCAAGGCTTGAAAACACAAGTGGCATGCAGGAATATTAGAAACCAGTAATTTGAAAACAGAAATGGGAAGCAGAAACCTGCAAATTCACATGGTTCTGTGGCTCTGTGACCATGAAGAAAGCAATGCTGCCTACAGAGCTGAGCCCAGCTTCCACTGAAAGGCCATGGAAAGGCACCTTTACTGCATATTTTCAATTTCCACAGGCTTACACTGACCTGCACAGACTGAGCAGTCCCACTGCAGGCAATACCCAACTCCAAGCCAACATAAATCGAGTGCACAAGTACATTTATTTTCATGGGAGCTGCATCATACCTTCAATCTTTTTCCTTTTCTTCTCAATGCCTCTCCTCTTCCCAAACCACCACCCCAGCAGTAAAACCTATCTCAGCAGCTTACATGAGGATTAACTTGAAACTATTTTAACCTTTTCTCCTTTAAACTCCCAGAAAAGATCTTCCTGTGTTTTACTTTTTCATTTTTCAAAAAAGCAGCTTTTTTGTTGCCCAAACCTTTAAAACTCACCAGCCTGGAATATTTCCAGCTTCCTTAGATCTGATGGGTGCTAAATCAGCCCAGAGGTATCTGTTACTAACAACAAACCTTAACAGCTGTAGTAAAATATCTGTTTAATCCACTGACATGCAAAGATTTCTGCCTTGGCTAGTATTTGAGTATAGCAGTGGCCCATTGTGTTATTTGAAATGAACCTGCTCTAAGGCAGAAGAGTGAAAATGAGTGATGGCCAAGCTCCTGATCTCCTTTTGTAAGATACTTGGTTGGAAGGGACCTAAAACCCAGCCTCCTCTAACTGTTGGTCTGGCAGCAAGCACTTCCAACTGAAACTCCTTGGGCTCAGAATAATTAAGGGTTTGCCTGTAGCAGGACTTCAGGGTGGGTAATTATTTATCTGAGAGTGGTACCTCCAGTCCCCAGAGGGTAGGTCCCTTTGTGTAGGCACTGAGCAAACACACAGAAAGGGGCCCTCCCTTCCTGAGGAATTTGTGGTCTAAACAAACAAGTGGGCTGAGTGCAGGACAGGGGGCAGCAGATGTGGCCAAGCAGGTGAAATGACTCGCCCTAAGGTCACGCTACAGATTAATGCTGATGCCAGGCAGCGCTTCTGTCTTTTGAATCCCAATACAGCCCCCTCACCAGGAGCCCAGACTTTTCCTCTTGGACTAAAACTCCTCCCTTTCACAAATCCTCTGCAGCTCCTGTGGATCTTCCTTTTTGCAAACTTGCACATCATCTGCATCTGCTGCAGGCTGAGGCAGGTAAGCTTTCAACACCACCTTCAGCTGGGTAGCCCCATGTTTTGCCTCCTCCCCTATTCCTTGGCTTCCTACCTTCCAGATCTGGCACCCATCTGGCAACCCCCTGCTAGGCTAAGCCAGCTAATATTTTTTTAGATGACTATTTTTTAACTGACCTTTATTTTTTTTCCAGCAGGGATGAGGGCCCAGGCCTAACTCACACCACTCTTGCAATGCTAACTGCTATTGAGCTGCTCTAAGGAAGAGGCTTCTTTTGCAGCTTCAGATACATTTATTTAAACACATCTCACAAAAATGCAGCAGCAAGTTATATAGTTAAGGGCTGGCCTACCTTATTTGCTCCCCTTCAAGATACTCACAAACATTTCCTGCCTACTTAAAAAAAAACCAAACCCCACTCTGAGCAGTTTGACTGAACAGGAGACACCAGTAGGAAAGGTCTCAGCAGAAACACATACTCACTGCATGCTGGTTACTTCAGGCTGCTCCAGTGTTGGACTGCTCAGCTCATCTTCCCACTGCTGCTATTCTACAGTGCTCTGTGCAAGAAAGATGCTGAGGCACCTGCTTCCAGGAGAATTCATTGAGATATGAAGCTCCAGCAGGGCAGATAATTCCAGTCAGTCCTCTGAGCAGACAGGTCAGACCTGGCTCTGGTGAGCCCTTGGGGATGGCTGGCTCCAGGCAGCTGCATGGCAAATTTGGATGGCTCATTTTATAACCTCCCTCTTCAACAGGGAAAATGGATTGGCTTCTTTTCCTTAGGGAGAGGTAGATTATAAGCATTGAAGTAGTAGTAGTAGATCTCAGAGCCTTGTACTTTGTGAAAGGATCAGCTGGACTCAGGGGAGGAATCACTGACCTCACAACTAGCCACCAACCTTAAAAAACCTGTAAAATCTGCTGATTCCAATGAATCTGGTTCCAATGGAGACTTTCAGATGGTTATAGACCAAATGACAGGAAAGGCAAATTATATTTTGCATTAAGAGTTTGCTGTGCCAGACTGTTATCACAAAGATTAGGTGTCAGAGAATGGAGATGTGGTCTTGGGAAACAAACAGGCAGGAATGGACACATTTTCTCTTTAAAACAACGCCCCTAGAAATGCAGAAACCTGTCTGCTTTCAGCCAGGGCTACATGGCACACCTTTCTCTCCAGTCATCCCAGTTGATAAACTCTGCGTTTTATTTTATTTTTCTAGTGAAGAATCAGCAGAAGGCTTGCATTGCATTGCAAATAAGGCATATTTACACTGCACAGTGGGCTAAGAGAGAAAGGAGAAGAAAAGCCATCCACTTTCTTGTGTATATCAAGTGTCTGGATTTTAGAATAACCAAAAGACATGGCACTCTTGTCCTGTATTTTATTAGGAAATGAACAGGGTGATTGATAACCTGAAATTACATAGCGAATCTCATTTACAAAATGTTCAAAATCGTGAGAATAATTTTGATTTCTACAAAAACATAATGCCCTGATACAATTCTTCTTTATGCCTGTAAATTTCTACACCCTTAACATTTATCTACTGTACAACAGAGAGGCTGGATAACTGTAACAGAATCTGGGAAGTTAAAGACAGGATTTTAATACAGAATTTTCTCTGCAGTCCAAGTGAAAGAGATGAAATGTTTGAAAGAAAGCCCAGAATCTGAGAGTTCCCTATGAGAAGGTTCCCTGTGACCCCATTCATTGCTCACCAGTATTTCAGATTGGTAACACTGGTCAAAAGACTGGTAATATTAACTGCTGTGCCGAGGTATGAGGCTTTAGGGCATCCTCCAGGAGACAGAGACCACTGTGGGGTACAGGCTCTGCAGTGGGGGGAACAGGGTGCACTGGATGTGTAGGATGCTCCAAGTGCAAGAGCTGATAAATCTGTCTACATCTCTTGTTTCCCCAGCAGTTGGAGCTACCATTACCACCACATTGGACTGAAGAGCTTTTCCTGAGCCTGTCAGCTCTAAAGACTGACATGATTCAGGTGCTGAGTCTCTGCAAGGGCTCAGTAATTTCAGCCTTGGCAATCAAAGCCCAACTCCTGCTCACGTTGTGTGTGTGGAAACTCACCCTGAGCCAACACTGCTGGTTTCATTGCAGTCATCATGTGGGGCAGTGTGGTTCAGCCCCATGGGTTACAGCTGACGCCCTCAGGTCTTTAAATAAGGAGCTGGAACTTGTCAATACCAGCTGACTCTTGTAGGGAGCTGAGCTTCTCAAGACATTATTAGTGAAAACATTAAAATTGTCATAGGTACTGCGTGGATTAGGGATGCTTTCCTGAACTGAAGCCTCAATTCCTGCAAGGATTATGGATGTTCTGTGAGTGGCCAGCTCAAACACTTGCCCAGTGAAGTCCAGCCATGTCAGCCTCTTGTATTATTCTTGGCATTTATAAGCTAAAAACCAGTAGATTTCAAGAAGTAGAAAGCCTTCCTTTTAAAATTCTCAGGACAAGTACATTCAGACCACTGTGTTTTCTATTTATATATAAATTCTTTGGCAACAATTTTCTAGAAAGCAGAATGATTTTTTTGCTATATAATACTTTATTGTCTCCCCATGAAAAACTGATATCTTAGAAAATCTATAGGACTTTCCACTATAAATAATATTGTTCCAGATTAAGGATTAGTTCCTCCCTGAAGAAAAACAGATTTTAAAAATCTGGTCATTATCTGATAACTGTTTATGTAGTAACACTAAAATAAAACAGAAAAAGAAAATCATTCAGTATGTGGTTTGTTATTGTCTAGAATGTTAGTGTATGTTTATACAATAAAAACAACATAAGTTATCCTAGTTTGTTTTAAAAACCTTAGTAGTAGAAATAAATTGCAGATTTATAAACAGAATGCATTTTTTTCCTTCTAAGTTCAAGTATTATTAGAATATTATTATTATTACTATTATTATTATTATTTATTATTATTATTACAGGAGCTCTAAATCCTTGCCATTTTGGTCTTCTTGAGCAATAACGAGTTGCGATCATTTGTTCAGGAACAAAATCAACGTGGAGGTTCTGCAAGTTTTGCCTGGTGGAAGACAGCCCGGCAGTCCTTTGGCTACTGAGGGTAACTTGAGAAGAGCATGTTTGAGACTAGTTTGAGACAGCAGTTGCACGAATTCTTGGTTGGCTGATGACCTTCCTTTCTCCCAGGTTCTCAACACTCAGTCCCGTTCAGAGGAGAAAAGTGGGAACAACCCAACCCAGACCTGTGCCACATCAGGATATGTCATCTTCGTTTCCTCCCGGTACTGTCAGCTGCTCGTAGGTGGGCAGGGTGTTGTTAGGGAGGAACAGCTCTGAACTCACGTTGTTGTTGCCTCTCTGAGATGATCTGTTGTTCCCCTGATCTCCCTGCTGACGGGAAACCAGATGATGCAGCATGTCCGTGATGAGGTTCAGCTTCTGGTCCATTTGTGTGACCTACAGAGGCAAAGGGGAGAGTTATTTAGTAGCAGCGTGCAAGAAATTTGCAACAAGCCAGGTGACATATGTGTAATATTAATTAGGATCACAACAGCCCCTGTGAAGATACCACAGATTCACAGTTCATCAAACAGATCACTGGAAATTTAACACAATAGGTTGGGGTTGGATGGGGACAAGCTTGTTAATACTCACCTCTGGTGTGTGCTTTGACACTCATTTTATATCTGGGTGAATGCACAACAAATGGGATTTTAAAGAGATCTGCTGGAATAGAGGACTAAGTCCAAAAACTGAATTTTTGTGGGATTTGGTTTTTGGTTTTCTTTTTGGTTATTATTGCATCCATATTACTTTTTGTTTTTCATTATAGACTTCTAGCATGCTTCAATGCCCTAATAATACCAATATGCTAGTAAATAACTGCTTGACATGCAGTGATCTAATCATCTCTTAAACTGGGACTGAGTGATGCTCTTTGCTATGTTTGGGCTCAGTTAACAACTCAGGCCACAAAATGTCCATAGGGTTTTTTTGCTGACATGAGGGAATAGCATCTGGGAGTGGGACATGAGTTTTATGCTCTCAAAACCCAGTGACACAGCATTCCCAAGGATTGCTATCTGAATGACATAATCCCCAGCAAGACAGAAACTAAGAATTTCAAGATGGCTGAAAATTAATTTCTTGACTGGGGGACTCCAGGGATTCAGCCTGTATCCATAATGCTCGTTTTCTTCTTTAGACAGAGGCTCTTTAAATTGTTTAATTTCTCTCTTCCCCCTGCCCCTTTTTCTGCTTTCTAATATTTAGGAAAAAATGCTGATACCTAAAAGAGGTTAGGTCCTGGGTTTTTTTTTGGCAGGTATTTGTGGTACTCAGAGGAAAATAGAGCATTAGGTGTTTCTAGGAGCACCACAGATGCAGCACCTGGTTTCTTGCATTTCCCAGTCAAGAAGCAACTGATGTCACCCCTTTTATCTGGCACTGGAAGCTCCTCTCTGTGCTGAATCCAAAGTACTGAGCAAGTGGAAGATGGGCACTTTCAGCTTCTCTGACCCTTGGCGTGGTAAAAACATTGAAACTAGGCAGTAAGACTCTGCTTTATGGCCTCCCATTCCCTTCTTCAAGAGTAGTAAGAAAGCCTCGATTTTGCCACTGCAGTCTCTGACCCATTGATCCACAGGGATCCTAAAACACTGAGTAAATTCTAGGCAAAAAGATGTAATACTTTTTAGAAAGGGAAAAGAAAGCTAGCAGAAAAAATACCCGTGATAGGAATAAATTGTTGCCTAAAATATCTGCTAGAAAGTAGTGAAAGGCACATAAAACTGCCAGAGAGAGCATGAGTGGGAGCAATTTATATGTGCCTGGCTGTCATCCAAGTATCACACAGGATAGTAAAAGACAGTAAGGCTGAGCAGAACATCAACAAACCTGGAGGATTTCAGCAGAGACTAAAATGTTTTTCCACCATAGAGAAAATGCTGTTTTTTTTCAAACACTCTGTACAACTGGTAGGGAAGCAGATACAGTGATTTAAAAATATGAGGTGCCAGAGATTTATACTTTGCAGCTGGTTTTGAAAACATTAGGCAAAGCACCCTAGATGGTACATGAAACACGAGTAATTCTGGATGGAAATGGCTGTTGAAAGATGAGATTCTATGAAATGAGGAAGCTGAAGAACAGATAAGTTCAAGATTTCTAGAAGGAAATACAGATGGAAAACTGAGCAGATCATCAGGTTCTAATTTCATCACTATTTATTCCCTCCTTTAAAAAAAGACACATTTTGCCCAAATGGTGTCCATTATAGATGGCAAACTCATGATGCTCCAAGTCTCACAGTACAAATCAGTGGTAGTGAAACATACAAAAATACCTCATTCCTGCATCTCCCACTGCCCAGGTATTGTTTGTTTTCTGACACAACTGTGCTGGGAGGACTGCAGTGAAAGCCTCCAGACAAACAGCTATCTTCAGAATACAAAAGACAACTTTTCCTTCTACCAGAAATGTCTTTTTGCTAACTATTCTAGATGAACAGGGGGATTTTTATATGTATGTGTTCCTTAATTTGTGATTCCAGGCAGGGATTACCAGAGGAAACACAGCCTGGAGATATATCTGGAAAACATGCACTCATGAAACTCTTGCAGTGATGAACTATTGAACATGACAGTAGGTTGGACTGAGATCTGGATAGTCCTTCAACAGCTGTGCATCTTGGTGATGAAGTACTGGGGAGAAGTGAGAAGTGAATATTCTTGCTGGGAAATAAATTCCCAGAGATAATTGTCTAATTTTTTCTAGGCAACAAGGTCTGGCTGCTGCAGCTGTGGAGTGCAGGAGGCCCACAGAAGCAGAGGCAGGAGCTAATTGCTATTGAGCTGAGCCATATGAGATTAGAAGTAAAGACCTTCATCGTCCATGTTCCTGTTTTTTGGGGTAGGGCTCTAAAGCCACAAAGCTTTTGTGGTGGGAGGTCCAGAAAGCTGGTTGTGTTTAGTTGTTGTTTAATCAGTTTTGCTTTCCATTTCCCAGGGGGTTCTGTGCCCTTGAAGGGCTTTCTCCAAGACTCACTGAACTCAGTGGTAGATTTTGGCAAGCACAGACTCCCAGTGGCTTCAGTGGGCTCTGTACCAACCTTGGACTGACTGAATCATCAGTCCCAAATACTATCATGTTCTTTGGATATTACAAGAGAAGGAGCAGTCTGGATTCCTCTACATGGATGTTCTGCTTCTTGGGAGTCTATCAGAAAAGATGTCATTGGCAAATGAGGCTGTAGGGGGACAATGGGCCCTCTTTCTTGATTCTGCCAAAGGAGTATCTGCTTAAAGTACAAGATATGTTAAAAGGAGAAATAAAAGCCACCAGAAGGCAACTTCTACTGTCATCACAGGCCTCTGATGTACCAGAAAAAGAGGCTTGCTGGTGAACAGCCTGGTTTATTATTGTGCCCAATCTGCCTGTCGTTATCCAAACACACATCCTGAAATACATCATTCACTTACTTGCTGCAGAGATAATTATACCCACCAGAAAAATGTCATTGTGTGCAATATCCTTTTTTATTAAGCCAGCTTTAGGCAGTTAGCATGGAGAAATGTATCATCTCCCCTGAATCATACTTTCAAACACATTTACTTGATTAGAAATTAGCTCTGATGCCAGAATGAATAAAAGTAACGCAAACAGAAAAACTGCTGATGTTGCTCTAATCTTAACCGCTTTGAACAACTCTGATCTCTCTACTTAAAACAGCAAACATTGTTAATTACATAGAAAAATAACTCAGACTGATTTGTTTCCTTTAGGAAAAACTAAGTAAGCTCTTTGTAGCTGATTTATGTTTCATTAGAGGCATGATGTTTGGATGATCAGATTCTTTATATGCAAATAATTTCCTTTGTATTTCACAGTTGTTGGGAAGACGAAGCAGTGTTTGAAAGTTCAGAAATTACCACAGTTATTCCTAAGTCTTACTGAAATATTGTATGAATATAAAATTTTTCCATCCTCTGAGCTAAGTTTTTTAAAAGAAGAAAAATCCAAGCATCATAGACTGAGAACAGATGGAGAGAAGAAGATTTAAACAAGTTTTGAGTCTATCTCTTAGAAATTAATAAAATCCCATCCATGCAGTGCACTGAGAAAAAAAACCAACCCCAAAACCAAATAGTTCTTCTCAGAGGCTGAAAGCTTAGCACGCAAATCTTAAATGGCACATCATACGAGAAGTTATCAAATGCTGTTATAATAGTCTCTCTCCATCTTTCCTGTAGGCTGCCTTCAGGTACTGGAAGGCCAGAAGTAGGTCACCCCAAAGCCTTTTCTTTTCCAGGCTGAACAATCCCAGTTCTCAAAGCCTTAGTGACATGCATTTATAAAGGTAATAATATTTGTAAAGGGATCAAAGGCATTCCAGGAGGTGCTACTGAACAAGACAGAGACTGTTCTTGCTGAAAGAACAAAATAATTTTCAATTAAAATTGTCTATTATTTTTATCTATTGAAATTCCACAAACCTTCACGCTATATTAACTTGCAACACTTTGTAATTTTAAGCTTTCATAAAAAGTTCATGGTATGATCTGGAACATAACAGGTAACAATGAATTTATTTCCTAGCTTTTAAAAACAAAACAAACAAAACAAAACAGAACACAGAAGCCTGCTTGGCTCCAGGGACAGCTCCAGGGACAGAATGGTCTCCTTTAAGCTCCCCTGTAATGGAGAACTAAAGCGTAGCACTTTGGAGACCTACTCCCAAGACTAATTACAGGAATTCAGCAGGAAAAGGCAATGACAGACACAATTACAGAGCTGAGTGGAACAGTATTTTCAGCCAGGGGAAGCTGAAGGACAAAATTTTGAGTTTGGCATGATTTCGGCCACAAAGACCACAAATTATTAATAGGTTATTCCAAGTATTGCTCCATCATCTGGAGAGATCAAACTTGATTAATGCTGTTGATTAAAGCTGTGTCATCTGCCTGTCCTTCTCATCCTCAGAGATTTAAAAAGTAAATATTAAGGGTAAAAAATCATAGTCCCTTTGAACAGAATGGTGTTTTATAACTACCTATGCTCTTAACATGGTTGACTGATTAAACAGATATTCTGTCCATAATGAAGAGAATTTTTATCAGCTCATTGCTCACTCAGTGGGTTCAGGGGGGCTGTCCTTGTTCTCAGTAAAGAAAGCCAAGCACGAAGCTGATAAAAGAGAAGAGAGAAACCAGGATGCAAGCAACACTTGGCTGAATGAAAATGTGATAAAGGAAGATTTCAGCTGCTTTTACAATATTAAACTCCCAAGTCTGCTGCCCTGACTGAAGTAGCATTCATTCCTGTAGGTGCAGCTTTTTGGCTCAAAGCAAACTAATACTTTAAGGCATTTTTCAAAACAGCCAAAGAGGATTGGAGAGACCTTCATGTATTTATTGCTTCTGGTGGCTTGTTACTAAGGAGGTCCCTATTGCTCTGCAGTGTAGCAAACTTCTACAGGAATAAAAAATGATGCTTTCTTCTCCATGTCTATCAAATCTCTAATGTGTTTGCTGTTCAATAGCACACCCAGTAATAAGCTAGCTTTATCTTTCATTAAAAACACAGAAAAAGGTCCTTTCTGGTAACAAAATAATCACCAGGCACACCAATGACTCAGCTGGAGAGAAGATGAAAGGCAAAAAATATCGCAGAATTTATGATACTTGTTAATGGCAATGTTATGAAGGAATGTATCAGTATCCAGTGGTACTTAACAACAGTGAGTCTGTTCTGGGATAAAACATGTGATTATAAATCAGGTTTGTCTTTGGTGGGATTCCTCCTATTTAAGTTCTTCAGAATATTTGAGGAAGCTTCAGAGAGAAGCTCCCCTGGCTCCTCTTCTTGCTAAGTCCCCTCATGTGTTGGTATCTCAGAATTTCTAAAAGTTAATGCTTTATCCTGGTGGGCTCTGAGGACAGGAACAGGTACAATTTTAGGAGTGGCTTTCTAGAGGAGCTCAGGGATAGGTATGGGAAGCTTCTCAGGGTATTTATTTTAAAGATTTCTCTATAATAGTGTCAGGAGAGGCCAATGGTGTCAGGATTATTAAGGAACGTTTCTTTCTTCAGGTGCATGATCCTTCAAAAATCATGGAATGTGCCTCCCTTCCATTTGCAATACCAAAGATCCCAGATTCTTGCAAAACCCCCTGTCAGAACTTCTGGCTTTGATATGTTTATTTTGTTGCCTGAGATGAGGCAGCAGTTTTGCTGGAGGTTATATCCCTGCCACTGAGCTGTTTAAAGGAGAATGTAATCTGCATGAAGGAAGATTTGCTCTCCAGACTGTCTCTACTTTCTCTTAAGAGTTGGCCAAAGAACAAAGTATGTGTGTGGTGTCCAGGGGAAGGACAGAAGAAGTGGGGCCAGTGAAAAAACACTCTAGTATAAGACTGATCATTTCTCAGAAAAGAGGAGGGCTGAGCTTCTGAGGAACAAAATTGACAGGTTTTGAGGCTTACATGGAGAAGTCTCTTTCTAGTCAATGAAAACATAGTATGAACACTGTAACCACTGTCTTAACTGACAAATAAAATGGATATTTTTCAGACAAAAAGCATCTTTTGAAAGAAAGGAACTTGCTACACCCTGAGTTCTAAAATCAGCTCTCTTGCATAAAGCTATCAGTGACAATCTCTGCTTTGAGGTACTAAAAATTGTTCTGTTTTTTAAATAAACTGAGACTGTGGCTACTCTCATCTTGCTGTGTATTTTTATATGAAAAATATTTATCTTACACTTCTCAAAAGCGTAAAAAAACCCACTCATTTTTTGTAGTAAGAGCCCTTGAACAGCTGCTGAGAATTCACCACTGATAAGCGTGCACTGCTTGTGCAGTCAACAGAGGGTGGTGACCCTGGGGAGAAAATCCTGAGCTGTTGAGTCAGGATCAGAGCTCAGCAACGACCAGGATTTATAAACCAGTTGCTGGCTCTGATTCTCCAGAAGTTATCTTGATATCAGTGAACTATTACAAAAGGCTTGACTTCTACATTAAATTCCTAATGCACTGTAAAGAAACTCAGATTTTTTTTTCCACTTTTTAAAAAATTGTTTTGGGAATTAAAATGAACTGGCAACACCAGCATGTAGCCATTTGATTACTGACTGTAACACTTGTGGCACTTTAAAATAATTTTTGTTTGTTTGAAGAATTTTGTTCTGGTCGTGCAGCACAAGATCTAGGGTAGCAAATGCTCAAGCTATAGGAAATGGGAGAAATTACATGGTTGATTTATGCATCTGTTCTTTCCATTAGGATTGGGAAAGCAATTTTGATTAGCAAGTAACTAAACTGCAGAAAATTATTTTTCTTTTCCAAATGTTCTTTTTCTCAGAGAAAAGCATGTTTTTCTAAAAGCTTCCTCAAAGTTGCTGGAAATATGACATCTCTGGTTAACTATTCACTCAGCTCCATTTCTTTCATGATTCTTAGAAGAGTGTAGGTTACAACTATAATGCCATTTTTCAGATTAGGTGTCCCCCCTGAATTATATTTGAAACCAATGAGAGATATGCTCTGATGGATTAAAAGCTAAAAAAACTGATATGAAAAAGCCACTTCAGTAATATATGATGGAATAAATAATATAATATAAAATTCAGCAGACCAAATATAGAATTAATATTCTATAGTGTGTTATCAAAACTCTCTTCTATGATATTGGCACTTTTCTGTACAAAGAAACAAGCAGCAACAACAGATATTGTGCTTATGTAAGAGAGCCATTCCTTTAAGATCTTAAGAATTTTGAGGAATAAGTAGAAATCAGAAGTTACAAACAAGTTGGTTTGGCTTTTTACAGGTCATCTTCATAAGATTGTAACTTGTTGCTTGACTAACAGAAGCAAGGTAAGAGGAATATAAACCACTCCTAACAAAGAGGTTGGTAGGATGCTGGCAACTGGGAGAATTAAATTGCAGGACAGTGAAATACTTTTGGTCATGGACTGTTAGGGCGTATAAGACCTCAGAAGAAGGAAAGATTTTGGAACAGCATTTCTGTTAATTTCTTTTTTTCTGGGTTCAAACTGGAAGAGGGAAAATTTAGGTTAGTGTAAGGAAGAAAATCTTTGCTGTGAGGCTGGTGAGGCACTGGAACAAGCTGAACAGAGAAGTTATGGATGCCCCATCCCTGGAAATGTTCGAGGCCAGGTTGGATGGGGCTCTCAGCAGCCTGGTCTAGTGGAAGGTATCCCCATGGCAGGGGGTTGGAACTGGATGATCTTTAATATCCCTTCCAACCCAGGCTATTCTATGATGATTCTTTGATTCTTTTAGAAGTGGAGAGGATTCAGAAAGGCTTTAGGGTAAAAATGTTGGGAAGGGATGACCTAAAACGAAAGTAAGTCAAGACAGAAATGAGGACCATAATGGATGTGGCTGCAGGAGATGATCAGAAGCAGGACTGGGAACAGTTGCCAGTGAAGAAGAGAGAGCAGAGAACTGAGGTCTCAGTGCTTTTGTTGCCGCTATTAACAACTTGCAAAAATATTTGGCTTCTTTAAAGCACCCAAACTGTTGGAAGTCAGCTTTTCCTGAGAGCCTTTCTTTAGTTCCAGTCCTGGGCCACGAGGCCTGTCTGCTGGCTCACCACTCCGCAGGCTCCCAGGCCTGCTGGCCTCCCAGCACTCGCTCCGTGCCCAGATGTGTGCAACGCTCCCACATCGATCTGGCATCCAGAAGGCTATAGCCAAGCAATTAAAATTTGAAAATTAAAAACTGGCTGACTCTTGTTTTAGATAAATCAGACAAGACTTAAAACACATGGAAGTTTTCAAGTTAGAACAGCATCCAAAATCTACAGTCTTTGGCCCAGCGCTGCCTCAGGATACAGCATTTACTTTTCTCTAAAATATTACAAAGGTCAGATATTTTATTTTTTAACACTTTCATCTAAATTAACAGGGTATCAGTAGATAAACAAGGGAGTTGGGAGTATTTTTTTCTCCTTGCATGAAGCTAGGAAAGTGAAGGTGAGGGTCTTGTCTCTAAGTATAACTTTTATCAGAAATGACCAAAGATGATCAAATCCCCCTATGCTATTAATACTGAATATCCCAAATACTCTTGACACTTCCAAGAATTAGCTTATCTTCATTAACTATAGCCCCATCTTCAGAAAACAGCATCTCTTTGACCAGACACAATTTTCCTCCCTCTCTATTTAAAAATAAGACACGAGTTGGCAAGAAGGGAGAGATTCTTTCTTTACAAGTGAATCAATGATACCAGAAGTATTAGAAGTTAATGTATCTGCAAAAATCGCTGGATATCCATCCAGCACCATAATCATAAACAGCTTCCCAAATTATGCTTAAATTGAAATCCAACCTTATGGAGGATGGGAAACAGGCTTGAGATAACAAGAAATATAGTGGAAATATTGATCAAAGAAACCAAGAAAAAAATCTCCTTATCTCTGTGTAACAGTTTGAATAGAGTTCTAGAATAAATGGTGGTCATCTGCAGGGCTACGAGTTGGACTTTGATGACCCTTGTGGGTTCCTTCCCACTCAGGATATTCTATGATTCCATGTTTAATGCATCTACAGCCCTGTGCAAAACAAAGCTGGGTGCACCTAAGCACAGCAGGTAAATCCTATTATTTCCAGCACATGGGGGAAACTGAGGCAGCACAGTCAGGGCCCAACTTCAGATACAATAAACATTCTTAACATCAGCTTGGATGAGTGGCCCTAACAAATACTCTCCCTGACATGGGCACACCTTCCAGTCTCAAGGAAAATTTCACAGCACCTTTCTGGTTTTTATTATCGAGAGAGGAGTTTGAAAACCAGGTTGCTTTCTTATTCTCAATCACATTCCTGTTCAGCAAAATGTTCCTCCATGGGGTCCCTCTGGTTGAGCACCCCGGTACCTATCTGCAGAAGAAAGAAAGGCTCTCTGTTTAGCTAACAGGCACTTGTATTTCAGATGCTTCAGCTCCACAGATGTGAAGAAAACTCCCTGTGGTTCTTGCCTCTGGAGGACCCTTTCTGCTGGCTTAACCACGGCAGTACAGCCTCTGAATATCACTCCATATTTTCCTTGTCAGAAGTTTGGCTGTCAGACAACAGCTTTCCCCTAGCTGTAGATTCCTGTTCCTGGTGTGGAACAGTGGCATATTTACAGCACTTTAGGGTTAAAAAGCAAAGAGTACAAGACCCAATTGGCATAAAAATATGTCCAAAGCTCTTCTCCACAACAAAATAAACCCCAAATCAACCCAACCCCCACTGTCCCCCTCCCCCCATTAAAGAAAACAAAAGTGACTAATCTTGACCTCTCTCCAAAGGGGAATGTTTTGCTTCTTGAATCCTTGGCTCTGGCTCTTGTATGATACTGGGACTATGACTAATAACCCCTTGCCAGAGTACTGCTGAAAATTTCACCATTGAGTAGCTGTTCTCATTCTGGACCATCATAGTATGCACTTAAGTTGCCAAGATTTTATTTTTGAAAAAACAAAGAATAAGATATACACTCATAATCCCCAGTGTTAGAAATACATTTTTTCAGCTTTAACTGTAAGGTTTTGCCTGACAAATTTTCCTCTATCCTCCAAACTGTTATTTTTCAGATGCCTGCTACGAAATGGTTCCCTTTTTCCTTTCTTTCCTTCAAACACTTTTTCTAATTCAAAACAGATTTAAGACTGCTGCTCTTTTTAAAGCAAATCTGCCATGTATCATGTCGTGTTAGGTCAGCACTGCTTATGTTATGTTTTGCACTTCATCCAAACGAGGCATCCATGCTGCTTTTCGAAGGGAATAAAGCCAGACTAGGTGCAGTGGCTTTATGGCTGGAATAGATCCACACGTTATGGATCTGATCTCATGGCATGGCACTGGGGAGGACACCACTATCTGCCTTTTTGCTTGAGAAGTTAAAAACAAAGATAACTTCAACAGTTATCTCAAAAAAAAGTGGGTGTTTTTGCTACCTCATTTTTCAGCATCCATAATCTACTGATTATTTATAAAATGATAGTTACTACATGAGCATTAAAAGGCATAAACCCCTTAGTACCTACAAGGAGCTTAAAAAAATTAAATAAGCATATGATGACTTCTGCAGCAATCAAAAGTGGAAAGGCAAAAAGAGTGGGGGAGAGAAAGGGAGAGAAGCAATTACAACAACAGTGAGTTTTGAGTGAGTTTTCCCTGAGGGCTGCTGGTAATTAAACTAACGGCAACATGAATCTCTGTTTGATGTGGTCATGAATTTGTTTTCAAAAGAAAAATCTTTAAAAAGATTCTTTCAAGAGAAATTTTTAGAGAACAAGCTCAGCATGAATAATTAGATCAGAAATACTTTGATAAATATTAT
Source organism: Aegithalos caudatus (assembly GCA_013389925.1). Classification (NCBI taxonomy): domain Eukaryota; kingdom Metazoa; phylum Chordata; class Aves; order Passeriformes; family Aegithalidae; genus Aegithalos; species Aegithalos caudatus. The sequence goes on from WEIU01010085.1 coordinate 181,657, forward strand.
TATGGAGAAGTCATTTATGGGCCATGGAATCTGAAGGTTAGAAATCCTGGTGATAAATAAGGTGGCAAGTTTGCACCCATTTTGAGCACACAAAACCAGGGCTGTGTTCCTGTTTGCTTGAGCCTGCTCCTCAGAAAGGAGGCGGCCTCTTGTTTTGCCATTGCATTAAGCTTTACAAAGACACAGATGCAAGACAGAAAATTTCAGTGGGAAAGCTCAGTGGAACGAAAGAAAACCACACACAATTCCAAAGGCACTTTTCATTCCCAGGGGCTACACAGAGATCAGAGGTGAAATTCAGTGGTGATAAAACGTCTGTGAGCCCACTCTACTCCCCCAGCCTTTCTAACCATCATTTAATTCTGCTGAAATCATATCCCTGGAAATATCTCCTTCAGAGCCCTCTAAAAATAAAACCACTTGCATTTTGTAGAAATTTAAGCATCCAGCAAAACCCCACTGAAATCTGGAGAAGATGCAGGTGCTCTGCACACTCTAAAATCAATGGACATCCCAAAAGCACATTTCATTCGTTTACTGAGCACTTCAAAAAGTGGAGGCAGATACAATCAATCACAAGCCAGCAAATAACCAAGGAGTGAACTAGAATGTAATATATTTACCAGTGGAAAACCATGTTTACAAGGAAAAGAAACTGCTTCTTGGCTGTCATGGTGTTATTCATAAAGGCAAACGAGGAGATCTTATGGATACCAGGAGCAAAACTACAACAAAGGCAACCAACTGCTAATGAAGAAGGGTTTTCAGTCAAATTTCATGGGTCATACAAAGTCATTACCATGCCTGCAGGAGTTCAACAGCTCTGCCAGTTGAATTCGGGGGGAATGAAGTGATTATTTTGTCACGCATTTTGTAGTTTTACACATTTTTGCTTAAAATTTCAAATTCTGAAGCCAAGCAGGTATGCAAGAGTATCAGCTTCATTTCCAGAGTTAGCTTCTGACCAACTTTCTTGCAGAGGAAACCCCGAAAAAAGGTTTTCTGTATATACCAAGATCTGAAAACCTTAATTTTTAAAACTCATATCTGTTCCCTCTTTTTTCTACTGCTTAAATATGATCTTATGGTGTTAAGCCAATTTATCAACATTTTGGAGGCTTCAAATATTTTGAAAACTAAGAGACAGATAATTTTGCTGCTACTGGTAACAAGCTCTGCGTGGGCTAACTTTTTCAATTACTCCCATTGCAGGTTTCCCTCTGGTTTTGAGTCAGTTAAAATATCAAGGCTCTTTTCCATAGCATTTTAAGCTATAATGCCTTCAGAAGAAAGCAAATGTTCCTGGTAAAATAACATGCTTGAGAAATTTAATGGATGACAAAGATAACAAAAAATCCTTAGAGCTTTTCTTTGTCAGTAACTTCTTCTAGGAATACAGCCAGGCTGGGCATTTGTTTGGGCTGATAAACCATGACTCAAAAGTGGATCACTTGGCAGCAATAAGCAACTGCTCCATGGTGGAAGCAAAAGGCTCACAGTCTTTCCTAGCTGATTAATCATTATGACAGGCTTGAAAACTTAATGATCTGCCCAGCTCCAGATGTTAGATGTGCATCCACCTTTTATTCTTCTGGTTCTTAGGCAGTATCCTGAATTGTTCATTCTGAAGATAATGATGACCATTTACTGTTCAAAACTAAAAAGGACTTTGTAATATTATATTATGACAGAGGAGGCTACTATACAAGATCACACAGCACATATAGTCTAGACATGATGAAATGCTGGAAGACTCTTCGGGCAGAGGTGGTGACAGTCTTTGACAAAACATAAAGCTTTGTGACGTTTCCCTTCTCCATTCCCACCTCCATCCAGAACTGTTACCAATTGCGCAAAGGCAGAGCATGAACACGTGGCTGGCTCTCTCCCCTCCAGCCCCTGTCATCGAGGGCTGCACTAACCCCTGTTAAATCAGTAACAAAATCAGTAGCTTCTCAGTGATGGGAGGCAGCACAGCACAGGGTAACACTCCCCAGCATTTACAGATAGGAACAAAAAGCAGTAATACAATGAAAGTAGAGAAAGTGGCAGAAAGAAAGTACTGAGTCCTGTGTCTGAGACAGCCAAAGAGCTCTACAGGATCTTCAGTAGCTACGAGTCATGAGAGACATCACTTTGTCACATTAGGGTGGTCCTCCACAGAGGGACCAGGTTTGTCTTGGGCATCTGCCAGGGAGACTTCATTGACAGTGGCACTCCAGGAAGGGAACACCAGAGAATTAGCACCCTGTGTCTGAAGCAAGCTGCAGCCTGCTCCTCCTGGAGCTCGATCACTGGCATTCACAGGGGCCAGGCCATGCTGTACATGGAAGATCTGGGTATCACCACACAATCTGGTGTAGCTGCAGGCAGTTCCTATTTTCTCTTTGCATATTTTCCTTGAATGAGTGAAAGAGGTTACTCTGAAGTAATTTGTTTTCTTTTTTCTGCTAATCTCTTTTGTTAAGTAGCATTTTTGCCCCAGTCCAATAGAGAGAGTAATCATCTACTCAGGAGAAATTAATTCACCCCTAATCACGAAACCTTTGGAAAAAAGCTGTCACATAGTACTTACTAAGGACTTTACAGATTAAAATGCTAACATAATTTAGAATTAATAAAGATTTTTGTCATCCATTTTTATGGACGGCTTTATGTGATTTGACTAACAGCTTTAGCCCTGACACATCTGCTCTGAAATGTGAAAGGGCTTTACTTCAGGCTCCAACATCACGGCTTCTTTAGGGTGTAAGATGCTTCTGCTCACAGTATCTGAATTGTTGATTTATATTTTCATAGAATCATAGAAAGTCTTGGGTTGGAAGGGACCCTAAATATCATCTTACAGTTCCAACACCCCTGCCATGGGCAGGGATACATTCCACTAGACCAGGTTGCTCAGAACCCCATCAAGCCTAGACTTGAAAAATACCAGGGCCATCAATAAATAAACTTTTCAAGTTATATCTAAGTTTTAAGATAAATCCAGAATATCAGTGGGAACAACAAAAATTATAAACGTGACCAAGTGCTTCTGTTTTCCTTTTTTACCTCCAAGCCTCAAAATGCTTATCATACCCAGTACTCATGGCTGAGGAAATAGAAACAACAGAAAGTGAAATGGCTTGCCTCGGGTTCTGCAGAAAACAATGTCTGAGCCAGGAACAGCACCCACTCTGCCTGAAACCCCCACAATAACCACAGCAGTGCACCCTTCTAGAAGGGACAGGGACTGTCATGATGACACAAGTGTCTGACACTGCCTTTTAAAAGCTGATTTTCAGAGAGGACAGAGGAGGTCTGGCTGCACTTACTCCTCTCTGGCACAGGGAGTATTCACAGTGTACATGTGCGAGTCAGCAGACCATGTGTGACCAGCTCTGATATGCATTATTTATAAAACAGTTCTACTGACTTAAAAACTAATAAATCCACAGCCTGCAGATGATGTGCAGACACACAGACACATCATCACAAATATAATTTTATCTTGATTCTTTGTGTTTTTTCCCCCTGCTGCTGCACAACAGAGCATGTAGTACAATAGCAAAACAAGCCTCTGGCTAAAGCGTAAGCTTTCTTAAATCACAGCGTTTCTCCAATGCAACTGACACATAGAAATAAGTGCCATTTTCCAGGGAGCCATTTCTAGAGGAATATTTCACACAGAGGAAATGCTGTCAAGCTTGTTTGCCATGCAGTGCTGCAAAATGCTCCACACTTCCCTTACTCTCTGAGTGCCCTCGACTCCTGGTGAGCTTTTCACTGAGGAAGATCCATGTATTTGGATAGAAGTGAAACACATAGTCTGTAACTTTGCACAATACAAGCGAGAGCACAATACAAGAGGTCAAAACGAGGTTTCTCTCCTTATGTATTGTAATTATGGTCTGTTTATAATTCTACAGTTAATTTAGGGCTTGTATGTCCCCGCTGGACAAAGCAGCTTGCCCTGTGTGGAAAATGACATTAACTCAATCTTTGCAGACTGTCCCTGAGCCTACAAATGCTTTTGTTAGTACAGTGAACACCTGTACTAATTACGCACTTCACTCACTCGGGGGTCACTGCTCATGGCAAAGGTTTTAAATCAGCCACCCCAGGAGACAGACATCATTATATTTCTGGAGCAGTCATTCCAGTGCTGCAAAACCAGGCAACCCTGGAAACAAATTCACACTCTGAAGTCTCTAAAGGTGAAAGACCGGGATACCCCACTGCTGGACACAGAATATTGGAATGAATAGAGAAAATTAAGAGAGTGATCAGAAACTGATGCTGAAATCCTAAGTTTAGCACTATTTTTAGTGATTCTGTGATTTTTCTGACTTCCATGTAAATAACATTTTTTCCTCTCTCTCATTGTATACCAATACCTGACCCAGCAAAACTCGTAAGCATGTGAGAAATGTCAAACAATTTAATTTTACTCACTTTGTGATTTGCATGTCCTATTTATGCACCTACAGATATGCTGGAACTCAAATACCAAGGTCAGCATTCATTTCTTTCACTAATTTAGCTCCCCATGAAATCATGTTCAGTTCTTCCCAGAGTCCCTGTTCACACTGATGCTAATCAGCACTGGTACTTCCCTTAGCTCAATATGCAAAACTTGCAGAATCAATGGCACATTATGTGAAAACCAGCATCTAAGTGGCTGTAGGGGGCAGAGATATCTGCATTTCACATTACTCTTCTCCTAATCACTGCATGTAAAAGCTGTCAGCAGGTTTGTCACTGGGAAATCACGGAGCAGAAGGTTACTCTAGGTAGGTGCTGCCTTCAATTAAACACACCCCAAGGTGCCACGCTGCCCTCAGTATACAAGTAACAGCATCTGCCAAAGGCAAGGAGCACTGAGGGTGGGGGCAGAGCTCTCCATCCAGCTTTCTGCAGCTGCTCTACTCCCCAGTGTCATGTATGGGGTAAATAAAAGGGAAGCAGAGGCAGGATTTGTTCAGAAATAGCAAAGAACAGGAGCCAGGGCAGAAAAAATAATGGAGCCAGGGCAGAGAAGGGATCCTTGAAGTATTTGGCATTTTCACAACTGCCTCCTATGTGAATGCTAAAAAGGTTTTTAAGGATGCAAATGACCAAATACACCAATTCTTCCTAAAGTGCCTAGGAAGTCCAGCTAAAGAACATTCAAGCTAAAGGCAACAAATCAATATATTTTCTATCAAATTATCTCCAAACTCTTTAATCTGTACTTCATCTTCGCAAGCACACAGCATAAATTTTCACGGACATGTAGATGCAAATTTTTTCTACCATTTGTGTGACCCTTTTCAGCCAGATTCATTAGGCAACGTTAGAAAAACAATAATGCCTTGAGCTCTGTGTACTGCAGGAACCTCTCTCTCTCCCTCTGCTGACTCAGGAATGGGACATGTTTTGCAACAATGTCGCCTAAATATACAATAGTCCCAGTTCACTCCTCTTTCATTCCAGAGTAAATGAGGAGTAAACTTATTGATGTCAATGGGATTAAGGTAATATAAATGCCCTGAAAAGATGGATCACAGTTAGCACTCAGAAGAGCACACTCCAAAGGTTTGTCCACTTGCACGCAACATATCCCCTACAGTAATAGAATCTGGTAAATGACACATGTCACTGCAAAGAACTCCTGCAACTAAATGGTGCATTGTGTAGACCAGACCTTTCTTCAGTGCACAGAGACAGTCTTTTCTTTTACTTTTTAAAACCCAACCCAGTCATGCAAATTCTAGCCAAGCCTTCACTGTTCTGTTATTTAAATTTCTTAAAACTTCACAGCTTCATAGAAAACATACTATTAAAAAAAAATCCAACCTGAACAGAAAACACCAAACTTGGCAGCGAATATTCAGACAAACCATAGTTTTGGAAAAGGAATTGCAAGGTTTCTAGCATACACTGTAAAAAAGTAATGAAAACCAAAAGGTTATCTGAAGTGTAATTTAAAGAAATCTGCATTGTTTTCAGATAAAACAATCCTGAGGCCATGTGTAAAAGTCCTGAACTGCAGGACAGTAATGAGTTTGTGAATCAGGACTGTAAATTCCCTTGCTGTGAATGTGGGAGCCATCAGGAGCACACAGGATTGAGTCAGCAGTTACCAAGGCACATACATACAGCACAGGCCACTCAAGTCTCCGAACTGCCATTTATCATTTCCTGACAGAACAGCTTCTTGGCAAGCCTCCTTTAAAAACAATTTTTTTCCAAAACAACCAACCATTCCAGCAGGCTACGAATACCACTATAATTTGGTCTATTTTTCATATCAAGTAGACTATGGGCTCTGGTTTTCAGTTAATTAAAGAAACCTTCTTTTCAGATTTCCAAACGTTGTTTGCAGCAGGGCAGAACCCACAGCAAGCCAGCCCTAGAACAGTGCCAGTTGCAGACTGAACCGTATGGAAATGGAAGGAAAATTCCCCAAAACGTAAATAAACCCAGCATTTGAAGTTGCAAAGCCCAGCTTACATAACACCAAATTTGGTTTCCCTGCCAAACTGTTAAATTTGGTCTCAGATGAAAATTGTTGTGTTTCATTCTCCTGAATGTGTAATGGCTCTGAGCTGTCAGAATTTGAACTCCATACGTTGTTGTTGTTATTATTATTCCTACTACACACTAACAGTACTTTAGGAGCCTTGTCTGACGTCCACACAGAGGCAGAGAAACAGCCCTTGCCTTGGAAAAATGCATGATCTAAGGAGATGAGATAAAAACAAAGGGTGGGACAAAGATCAGATTTTCATTCCTGTTTTATACATATGCAACTGAGATATGGAGGGATTAAATGTCTTTCCTGTGCTCACACATAAAATATCTGGGGCTAAACCTAGGAACTGAACCAATGTTTTTCAGTTCAAATCAACTTCATCTTCCTTCATTAACCCTTTACTTACTAGCTACAAGCCTTCTCCAACCTGTGTTTATAAGCTGAGACCTCAGAGCTGCATTCAGCCTTTGGGCACACAGGCTCCAAGCACAGGAGGGGAACAGCACCCCTCTAAGCTCTTGCAAGAATATATAGAGCAATAGTTACTCAGGAATTTACACTTGAAGCTTTAGAAAAATCCAGCTTAGGAAATAAAGTCCCATATTTTAATTTCTTATTTGGTGAAGGAAGTCTGGATTCTGCTGTTTCTCTGCAGAGTCCTCTGTGCAAGCAGCCACAGAAACAACAAACTGTGCCATGCTTCAGGGAAAAAGAAAATAATCACTTAAGTGATTTCTCTAAACATCTGACCTGCAGCTCACACATTCTTACTAAATAAAAACTAAGGAAAGAAAGAGTAGTTATGCATGTTTCAGTATTGTATTACTTTGTCTTCAGAAGAGTTTTGTCAGGCTTAGTGCTGTGACCATTTAGCTGGGGAGCCTGTTCCAGTGCTCAACCACCCCCTGGGTGAGAAACCTTTTCCTGACGTCCCATCTGAACTTCCCCTGATGCAGCTTCATTCTATCTCCTTGTGTTCTGACACTGGTGGCCAGAGAGAGGTGTCAGCACCTCCTCATCTGCTGCCCCTCTTGCCCTATGAATGTGTGATTTTAGATGCTCATTGGTCAAATAAAAAGTCAAGGTTTTGTTGCTGGTTATTCATTTTTTGGGGGGTATTTTTTAATATAAAGAATAAATGTACCTGGGGTTCAACTTCCAGATGAATTTCAAATCTTCATTCCAAGATATGGACATAGGAGAGCATCACAAAACACTTACTAGGCTTAAAAATAACCATAATAATATGCAGAAAATGATGTGTCTCTTCCTATCTTTTTGCTTGGAATAGCTGAAGCTTTCAGCTGAAACATTCCTATAAATTTTTGTCTGAGATGCCTGAAATGGAAAACTTCAGGTCAGGTGATATGCAGATATTTATGCAAATATGCAGACAATTAAAGTCATACAGTGGGCCATGTCTTACAAAGTTTTGGTAAGGATCTGAAGCCAAAAACAAGAGGTGTGTATGCATAATAAACCCCAAAATACAGTTAATGGAAGACAAACTGCTTCACTACTTGGCTCCAGTACCCCATTTTTGGCTACTTTTACAGAAGAAATGGCTGCCATTACATGCCTTGGTCAGAAAATAGAATTTCTGTTGTATGGGAAATTATGGCATATCACAATTTTTTAACCTCTAAAAATACTGAGATATTTTAAGGAGTGGAGATGGCCAACTATTTTAATTTGGAAATACATAAATGCCTTTAGCTTAATAATGTTGAAAGTACTGAAATGTTTCATTAAAAAAGTAAAAGTTCTCTCACTATTCCAAAGAGCCTGAAAGGAATAAAAGACAACAAAGCAGATTAAGTACAGCCTTTCAATGTCCTCGGATTAAAATGCTGACCACAATGAAAATCTCTAAATCAATTCCAAGGTTTGGTGGAAAACATTATTCAAGTAGTCTTCTCCACATAAGACAACACAGGTTTCTAACAGAACTTCTTTTCCCAAAGAGGCTGATTTTTGCCACCTCTAACTACAATAAGTTGTTTAGAACTTCTTGAATAACATCCACTCTCCATGACAAAGCCTGTCCATTTCTCAGTCCTTACTTGCCACCAGCTTTCCCTCCTGAGATGTTGCCCCAGGTACACTGGGGAAGCACTTCTGAGAGGCTTCTGAAGAACCACCTGCCACCAGGGCTATCCATTTGAAAATAATCTACAAAGCTGCAGAATTTCCTCTTTCTCTAAGTGGCTCTAGCTAGCTCTTTCCAGCAGATATCCCTGGGGAGACAAACTGGTTTTCCCTGTACAAAACTGCAACTGCTAATGCTGCAGAGTAATAAGATTGCCAAAAAGCCTTGAATGGTTTTTGGATGGTTGAAGTGCACTTTTCAGTCACCAGCTTTGCTCAAAGTGAACAGGTAGCATGTTTTACCTAGGAGTCTGACATGGAGAGTATATTTTGGGATCAGACTGTGTTTGGGGATCACTGTGTGAAAATACAATGGGATAGAGGTCCTCCAAAGCTAGCCAGACATTTGCCATTGACTTTAAAAGCAGCAGAAGCACAGTCAAGAATAATTAATTTTTATCAGAACACACTTTAGGATTACCCCCAGGAGCATTCAGGTCAGGCTGGCCCTGTGGTGCTTCAATATGCACAGTCAATTAATGTCAGTGCCAGTCTAGTTTTTCAAATTTTGACTAAAAAATGCCTCTCCAAGACTTTTAGTTGTAGAAATGGATGGAAAATATAAACCCATCCAGTGATTAGAGGTGAAAATTTTCCATTAATCTCTGGTCTTACTCAGTTTCAGTGATACAAGAAACCATCTTGACCCTATAGCCCAATATGTTAAGCCAGTTCTTGTACACATTGATCTGATTATCAGGGAAAATACAGAGGGAAAAGAAAACACTAAGAGCTGGTCATGTGGTTTCATGGGACATGGATCAAAAATCTTAGCCCTGGTTGCCTCTTGGGGATGGTAAGAAACTCGGGTTTATGAAGGATATCCCTGCTAAAGAAGGAATGCAGAGAAATCTGCAGGCTGCACAGGGAAACTCCACACTCCATGACACACTTGGCAAAACCAGTGGAGAATTTCAACTGCTCCAGACAAGACCAATGGACCACCAGAAACACCATGTAAAGGGAAGATGCTGAGGACCACTGCATGGAAAATCCACTTGCACAGGGTAATTCTGGAAAACATGGAGGGACATCACCCTTTGAAGGAACCTTGCTCACATTCCAGCATGTTCTGGGCACTTTCCAGGAATACTTGCACTTTGACTTGCATTCAAAGAGTTAATAAGGATAATATCTATTTCCTGGATGTCAGGGTGTGCCTTCTATCTGCCTGAAACACTTTCTTAATGAAACCTTAACCTCTGCTTCCAGCAGGACTCTGGTACCAGGCCACTGAGCCGGCTTCTGGACATCCTCCTCAACCATCTGAAGTCATCTCCCACTTTGGCTATGAAGATTTCTGTACCATTTTTAAAATCCTGTTTTTCAGACATGCCCTCTACTCTGTGTAGTCATGACACTGCTTCTGATAAGAATGGCTCTCCTTGCCACCAACCTCCCCCCTGCCTTTTCCCCAAAATGAAAAATCCTGGTTGGAAACCAAAACAAATAGTAGATTTTTATCATGCAGAATTTGTTAATAATACTTTCCCTGAAATAGTTCCCAGGCCTTTTTTAATGCTCAAATAAAGGCCCAAACATTTACAGCCAGCACTCTAAGCCAACTAATAATTTATATGAACCATACTGAAAAGCTCAAGAGGGATTTTAAATGAAAAATCTAGTGAATAAACTGATAGCCAAATACTGCTTTGGAGTCCTGCCACTGTAATACACAGGATGCACGGAGCTCTGTCGGTGACAGACATACACTGAAAAACAGTCAATGAAATGATAGTTAAGTCTTGTCAATCTAAAGCAGAAAAGATAATGTCTTTGAGTAAACCATGAGCCTTAATATTTCCCAACTTCACTGGCACACAGATCATTAGGTGTTAAAACTCCTACTGCCTTAAAAACTTAAAGAAACATATTTAATCATTAGACAATAAGATAAGGAAGGCAAAACTCTGCTTTCAGAACTTCATGGGAAACTAAATACACAGAGAATTGCCAAAAACTCTATGGACTGTTACAGAATCTGAATGTAAAGACCAGGATTAAAACTCATAGAACTAGAAAAAAGGCAGAGTTTTTCAAAGTCACTTCAGAACTGTAAAATTGCTTTGAAGTATCTAAGCCAAGGTGATTTTCAGGATTCAGCTGCCATCTTGCCAAACATAAATAAAATATATATCAAGAAAGAATTTTAGGGCATGTAAATAAATGATCTTCTCAAGTTATTACTTTGCAATGTGAACTTAAGAACATGAAAAAGTTTACTCTGCAACTGAAAAAGTTTTTCCTTCCTCCTTTTGTTTTGTCTCACATTTTTCACCCAAGTTCATAACCGAAAGAAAATGAATTCATATAAGAGTAGCAACATGAAAAAATAGTCTTCACAATTTACTGCACAGTAGTTTGTTTCCAATATTGCAATAGATGGGAGTTTGAAGCACCCTGTGGCTTTGGCTGGAGCAAGAGCACTGGTTTAGCCTTGATTTGAACCTGATGTTTACAACACACTGTAAGCCCTTCCCATATGGCTGACTTTTAGTGAAGTTTATGTGAAAAAAAAAAAAACCCACTGCCAACCGAACACAGGAAAAAGAAAAATATTTTGCACGTGTATATATTTTTTACAATTACTTTGGCGTGGAAAAATGAATGAATTTATATTACAGAAAATGAACATTTTACTCTGACGAAATAATTGTGCTCCTCTTTTGCTTGTTATTTGGCTTGCATGTAACACACAAGAGACGTGGGACGTTCCAGTTGCAGCCTCTGAAGAGACTGGATGTCCAAACTGCTGTGGTTTTTGCAGCTTTCCTGAACTGGGCTCCTGGTGCCTTTTAAACATTTTGCTCCATTAACCACCTTGGGGATATTCTGTGCATGTGAGTATGCGTATGAGTGTATTTAATTGATTGTTTCACCTTCTGAACTACTCAGAGATCTGGAAATTACTTTCAACAAGCAAACAAACCATTGGAATAATCTCTGGAACTTATCTCAACCTCTGGAGACTCTAACGTTGAGCTAAATACACCAGGAAGCCTGGATTTGTATTTCAGCACTTCTGTTTCCAGCTACGACCCAGAATCAGAGATGAAATTTAAGAGGAAAAACAATTTATAGCTAGAAACAACTCAAAGCTAATTTAGCAAGGCTCACTTGTATAGTATTTCATGTGTCCCAACTGTCCCTCTGCTGCACACACTTAAGCCCTAACCAAGACTTATGGCTGTGAGCAAATACGTGCACTGAGAACATTCCTCATCCCATTTCTCAGGGAGAGCAGGGGGACAAGCACAAAGATACGTCTTGGTGATGCCTGGGCTCTAGAGCACGCTCCATCTCACAGCTGCAAAACAACCCAAAGAAGAAAGATGCTGTCATAATTAAAAGTATACAGCATGGGCTCATGAGATTTGGGCCTTGAGTGGATTGTTTGAGAGAGAGAGAGCTCTGAAGTATGTAAAGAATTTAACTACTAGTCCCATGGTTTCTGTTCCATTTTTCATCCCTAACTGTGCACGTTTTTCCTGTTGCCACAGCTCCCCAAGTGCAACACACCTCTCTGACTCACAGTGACACTGTCGTGGACACAAATGCATCTTCATGCAAGGCAAACAGACTCCAAGCAGCTACAGAGCTGGGAGAACAGATTTACAATTGCAGAAGTGGAGTTGAGCCTCCCAAATAGAAATGAAGGGGATGCAAACTTCTGAACTTTGGGAAAGTTTAAATCTGTCTTTTCTCAACTCGCAGCACTCTGACTCAATACTCATCTCAATGCCTCACTGCAGTTTGGGGAGACAGGGAATAATATTTTTATTATTTCCATTCTACAGATGGTCGAGCTGAAGCACTGCAAGGTTTATTGACTTACTCAGAGTTGCACAGCATGCTTGAATGGAAGCAGAACCCCAGCTGGCCTGATTCCCACTCCCCGGCTTTCAGCCGTTACACTCTCCTGTATTTGCTCCTTTTAACATCTGATTATTTTACTGCTCTAATCAGCTCCCCATTTTATACTCAAGTTATTTCCTTAGGTTACATTAAACCCTTTTGTCACATTACTCAGACAAGACTATAGATATTTTTTTTTAGACACGCACAGTCAGAAATTCAGTTTCTTTTGTTTAAGTGCAAACATGCACAGGGTCAGTGAAAGGATCCAGACTCTGCTAATTTTCATGTTCACAGCACTAATCACATTAAGAGCAGAAATTAGTTATTAGCATCTCCCTGTATTTACTGAAAAACTAATAAAACATCACATTTTAAAAGCTTGTTACTGCATACTTTTGTTAGCATATCACCTCTCCCAGTACCAATGACTAAACAACTGACATAGCTGGATCTTGGCTGAGGCTGCTGCAGAACAGCAGGAACACTGGTGAAGCATCTTCCAAAAGTAAGTTATTTATCTGGCCAGGGAGATTTTCTTTCCCCTCTTTCTCTCTCCCTTTCTGTGTGCGCTCATGAACCTGACCCAACACGTTTCCAGAAGAGGCTCTGCGGTTGTTGTTGCCAGACAATGCCTGCAATCATTTTTCTCCAGCCGTACATCCAAACTAGGGGGAGGGGGGCAGGAAGAGAGAAAAGCTCTTTTGTTTGGAAGTGTGAAGAGCTCTGTCGAAACACGTCTCTTCTGGGTAGTTTTAAGTTGCAGAACTGATAAGAAAAAAAAAATCCAACATAATGATTTCCTTCTGCTTGCTGTGCCTACCCTCTGAGCACTCCCCTCTGCTTCTGGTGCCCATTAGGATCGAGATAACGCTTGAAGGAAAGACCCTCCCTGTAGGAATACATTCACTGCACTTTTTTTTCCCCCCCTAGGTTTCATAGAATCATAGAACCATTTGGGTTGGAAGATGACCTCTAAGATCATTGAGTCCAAGAGAAATCTGGTCTCTGTAATTCTCCCCCACACCACCACCAGGTACTCCCAAAGGGGCTTCTGTCTCCACATTAAATTGATGGAGTGTCCCAGTGTAGCTGACAATCTCTGCTGATCAGGCTGTTGTGTTCAAAACTGATGGACTGTGGGGCTCCCAGAGGGGACGGCCAGTGCTTATTTGGAGGCTCTCTTCCATGCAAAGTATGAAACTTATGAGCTGGGGAAACTGCCTCTGGCCAGAACCCAGTCCAGGGAAGGTTTAAGTTAAAAAAAGAAAAAAAAAAAAAAAAAAAAAAAAAGCTTTTTAAGTGTTTCAAAAAAAAACAAGGNGCTTAGCAATAAAACCATGGGATCTGCTAGAGCATCTGACAGTCAGAGAGAGTTAGTTTACTCATGATTTAACTTGGTTCACAAAACTGAAGGAAAGACATCGTGCATTAGCTTAAAGTAGGTTGCAAAAGTGGTATGCAAGAAGCGATGGAGCATCCAGCAGGGAAAAGCTCTTGATTGTGAAGAGAGCGGGAAAACAAGCCAAACTGTTCTTTTCACACTAATTAATTAAATAAATAATATTCCTGCCAAGAAGTTGCCAACCGCCTTCAGACTGCAGAGCAACGTGTTCACACTGGATTAGCCCAGGAACGTAGCAGTTCCTGTCCATTCCTGCTTACAAAGTTTTCAATTTTTTAAAACAGAATAAAAAAGGTGCCTTTGCTTTGGAAAGAATTTTTTAATGTGTGACTACTGTAATGCAGAATAAAGCAGTCTGCTTAATCTTTTTATGAAAGATGAACAAAATAGATTGGTCTTTGTTCAAGTTTGTTCTAGAAACAAGCTGGATTTAATCCTTTCAATAACAATCCCTGAATCTGTTTCTACACTACTTTAGACATTTTTCCAAGGAAAAAAATACATGCCTAATCTCCAAGGTACCCATGCTGTTAATCTGGATCCTGCTATGCTAGGCTGCTCTGTTACATCAGGTTTCTTTTCTCTTTAAGACATACCAGAAGGGAAAAAAAAAAAAAAATAAATAATCAGAAGAAAACTACAGCTAGCATGGGGAAAAAGGGAATTTTCCAGTTTAAATGGATGTGCAGCCAATAATAAGCATAAGATGTTTATGCAATGAGCTTCATCTTTTTACCGTGCCTCTGCCAGGTTGCACTGTCTAACTGTCTAAAATTGATATTTACTCTGTTTGTGTGTGTTATTCTGTCTCTGTAAGGTGAAAGAAGAATATGTTCAGATCCTCTCTGGTCTTTATCTCAAGGACAGAGGTTTGCACTTCTACATGGTTAAAAGCAGGTATGAGGTAATCTTCAGTATTCCTCATGTGGTAGAGAGGAATGTATACCTAGAAAATACATATCTCACCAATCCTAATAAAATTAATCAGTTACTTCTGTGGATTAGTGATTTAAAGAAAAATAGGCTGAGATAGAGCCTCAGAGACAAAATTGTCTACCACATAATGAAGAAACTTCACACATTCTTCCTATACAAAACATGTCCCAACAGTGTGGGGCCATCTGGAAATTCACACATCACTTTTAGAAAGCTTTTACTTTCATTTTCTTCAAAATTACTAACAAATATTATGTATTTTTTTTAAACTTTCCCAAATCATTAAAAAACCCATCCAAAACACAGAAAAAAAAATCATGGCTTTAAGGAACAGCCATATACAACTTCAGGGGCTTTTTTCACATGTAATCCACACAGACCTTTCTCCACCAACAGAGACAGTGACAGTAACAAGGACCTTTGGCACTGATCACAGAATCATAGAATGGTTTGGGTTGGAAGGGACATTAAAGGTCATCCAATTACAGCCCCTTGCCTTAGGCATGAACCTTCCACTAGACCAGGCTGCTGAGAGCCCCATCCAGCCTGGCCTCAAACACTTCCAGGGATGGGGCATTCACAATTTCTCTGGGCAACCTGTGCCAGTGTCTCACAGGAAAGAATTTCTCCCTAATATCTGACCTAAACCTCCTTTCTTTCAGTTTGAAGCGACCCCCCTTGTCTTGTCACTACATGTCCTTGTAAATAGTCCCTCTCTATCCTGTAGGCTCCATTCAGGTACTAGAAGGCCATAATTGGGTTTTCCTGGAGTCTTCTCTTTCCAGGCTGAGAAATCCCAGCTCTTTCAGCTTATCCTCATAGGAGATGTGCTCCATTCCTTTAATTATCTTGATGGCCTCCTCTGCAGTTGCTGCAGGAGGTTTTGCATGTCCTTTCTGGGCTGGGGAACCCCAGAACTGAATGCAGTGCTCCAGGGGGGTCTCAGCAGAGCAG
Source organism: Aegithalos caudatus (assembly GCA_013389925.1). NCBI lineage: Eukaryota > Metazoa > Chordata > Aves > Passeriformes > Aegithalidae > Aegithalos > Aegithalos caudatus. Next base: position 197,451 of record WEIU01010085.1, read on the forward strand.
AGCAGAGGGGCAGAATCCCTTCCCCTGCCCTGCTGCCCATGCTGCTTTGGATGCAGCCCAGGATACAATTGGCTTTTTGGGGTGGGAGTGCACATGGTTGGCTCATGTTCAGCTGGAGCCAAAGGAATGCATCAGTTTGTGCTGCTGCTGATAGCAGCTTCCTGTTCACAACTTCTGTAAAGAATATGGGAGAGGATTAATGTCCCTATCCCTTTATGCTGATCCAACGAGCAGATAAGACACTATGCAGCTGACAAACATTCCTTGAGGGTGGGTGGGGAAGATTGCTTTTGTTTCCACACGAAGCCCAGGGTCCTGGCTTCTGACCAGACCTCCCTCCTGTGACATCTCTTGGGCCAGCAGAGTCCTTGCTTACCTAGATATGAGCCAGAGGCAAGCAGAACTCAACTAGAGATCAATATTTTCTTATTCTTAGGTTTTCTGGGAAAAATTGTTCAACAGCCTTGTATACTGGGCTCTGCAGATGTGTCAGCATGCTGCTGTTTTTACACAACATGCAATGATAAATCACTGATCCCAAAGTAGCTTCTGTCCTTCACAGAAGTTTCCTGTTCTGAAAACCCTCCTGTGCCTGATAGGTTCATCAGCTGCTGGAGAGATTGTGAATAAACTGTTCTTTATTTATGACATGCTGCTCACTTCTCTGCAGATGTGTCCTGCTTTGTTTTACAACTGTAGAAATGCATCAGCAAACATTCCTGTTTAATCATAGCAGAGGCCAAGAGAGTCAGAAAATACTGCAACTCCAGGAGCAGGGAAGTGGCAGATACAGGGGCTGGGTCCTGAGGCTTTTAGACTGTATACAACCCCAGACAATGCCCATGTATTTCACACCAAATACTGCCTCTGACATACTTACATGTCGTGAACAAGCCACTTGGTTAATTTTTGCATTAACTAAATAGGAGAGCGGGAAATAACACTGTAAGTTCCCTGCTCACATAGCTAATGGCTAGACATTATGAAGGGAGTTATTCAGATAAGCAGTAGCCTCCAGCCAATCTTCTCCTTAAAACATACAGAAGGCAATAACCTCGTACAAGCCTGAGCATGCTGTCCCTTCCACTTAGATCTTCAACTTGCCTGACAGTAAATTTATTTTTCCTTTAATCTAAGCACCCCTGAGTGACCATTTCATAGGGTCTAATCCAGCTACCAGTGAAGTAAATGGAAATTAAATTGTAGCCCCACGCTTAGAGTAGGAAATTAAAATTAATAATTGAAAACTGCATATAGGAAGAAAACTTTGCAGTGAGTACATACATTAAGTAATGTAACAGGCACATACAATAGGATATATAATTTCTAAAGGACCGAGAGACAAGCTCAGAAATTGTTCTGGTTCCACATGATAGCTCGAACCAAAGGTACATTTACTTTCATCTTAGTTAAAAGACTCAGAGGAAAACCCCTTCTTAATCATAAGTGAATAACTACAAGGTGCTGTCAGTGACAAATATTTTAGATTTCAAATACTTTCCTAAGTGTTAATTTCACAAGTATGACTATGTGTCAATGTCTAACCTAGCTCTCTTTTGAACTTAGTTTCTTGTGACTGCAATGACTTCTTATTTTAGCAGGCCTGTTCCCAACAACAGTAAACCAGGAGACGCTGAAGAAGCCACAGAAAAAGTGCTGTATGGAAACATGGTGTGAATGTACACTGGAGGAGTCCTTTACACCCTTATACCACATTCATGAGCAACAACAACCATTGCAACTGCTTGGATTATGTATTCATTATCACAGTTTCTGGAAAGACTGAACTGAGCAGGATTTAATGCATGCTAGACTCCACACTAAAAAGGGAAAGAGAATGGGGAAAAGGGAGACCCTGCTTCAGGTGTCTTCTAGTCCAGTAGAAGAACTGAGTGACAACAAATAGGGGACAAGAAAGACACAATAGGCAGCATAATGGGTACTTTATCCTGGCATGAGTTTTACAGAAGGATCTGAAAAAGCAGAAAACCTTTAAGATATTTATGGAGCAGATACACACTGAGCAGATACACACATATAAGTTTGTATATGTATATATATAATAGTGTATGGGATGAAGTACAAATGAGCTTCTCTAGAAAGCAGGTGATACAAGCTGGTGTAAGCCATGAGCCAACACGGTGACAGCAAGGACCAGGAAAGATCTTTCAAATTAATCTAAGGGCCATACACTCAGGATGATGGCAAAAATGTTAGAAGGATATAAGGAGAATGATGAAACCTCAAAGCTGAGGGCTTGGGAACTTGGGAAACAGCAACAGATACCTCAGTGAATTAACACAGGGTGAAATTATTGCATTTATCATCAGATAAAATAATGTTGCAATAATGTAAATTTTGATGGCAACAGTCAAATAAGTCTTAATATTAATTAAGAACAATAATATGGGTTTACCCAAGAGAAAACAAAATGCTATTTCCAAAACATTATTTCAACTGAGTAAATGGTGTAACAGTGATAACCTGTGTCCTCACAATTCAACAAAATAAGAACATTTCAGTAAAGGTATCAAGCTTTTGAAGAAGTTACTCTGTCTTGCTTGGAAGTGGATAGGCTTTTAACATTGTGGAAGAGAAGTCATATCAGTTTCCATGCTGTTACTCAGTTTTGCAGTATTAAGTTCTGTACTATAAAAACATAATCTTTAAAGATTACAAATTCTGGCAACCCACGTCTATAACTGAGGTTACAAATGTTTACAATTACAGCTCTATTTATTTTTCCTATTTTTTTTTCCTCCATACAGTAAAACTGATTTATGTTAGCACTGACAATAAGATGAAGAAAGAAAAATAAAATTTTCATCATCAGTTTATCCAGTTTATCTAGGGATGGCTATTAGTAAGGGAGATGAAAGCATGAAAGAATCACCCATGGATTCTTCATAATGATTTGGATTTTAATAGGAAATGGCACAGGTACTGTCTAGTAACATGAAAGTTCAGCTGTAAAAGATTTGAAGCTCTGAAGATTTCACCATCTTCTTCATGGCTTGTGCTTTGTGACAGGTTAAGTACAGGCTTTAAAATCATCTGTACTTGTGTCTTAGGGCAACATATTCCAAAAGAAAGACTGGAATTGATATATTGCAGTGAATTAGTATTGGCCTATAAAGGCACATTTTAACAATTATTTGTATCCACATACAAGTATTTAATATTTCAAGAAATATCTATTTTACTTTAAAAAGATTACAAAATGTATCCTTTTTTATACTTAGAAAACACCAATAGTCAAACCAAATTATCTGAGAAAGGTCCACAGATGAAATAGCTATTAAGAACCCCAAAAATTATGTTTTTGAAATGCAGAATAAATTTAATCCACCCAAACTTTACAAACTAGCAAATAAGTTATGGAGACATCCTATAAAGCCTTACTTTTCAAATCTAAGAAACACTTCTCATCCCACATACTCAAATTCTTAACAAAAACACCCAGAAAACCTGCATGTCTTAATTTTATATCATTTTATAAGTATTACTATTATTATTTATATGTTAAAGATAGATTAACAAATCTACAGTTCAGAATGTTGCACACTGCATGCTTTTAGGAAATTAGTTTGCTCCCATACTTTTGAGGGCACTGAAAGATTCATCCATCAGATAAAAATGTGGTGGATTCTACTTGGTACATTATGAATTTGTTCTGAATCTGACAGAACTCAGCACCTTTGGGGAAGTACTATATGAACTGTCTAGATTACTGGCGAAGTTGTATAAACAAGAGTGAATGATTTGCCAAGACCAAATTGGAGAACAGCCTACTTCTGAATGACCCAGCATTTGAGAGTGTAAAGCTGTGCCCTCAGTAACCCCAAATTTATCTAAAAAAGAGTTGATATTATGACTTACAGCACAAGCTATGCAACTTCTTGCATGGTGGAACTTGTTTTAAAATGGAGATTACCTTGAAGTAACCTCTGTTCCTTTAACAAGATCGTGTTTCCAGCCACATTGACTACTACAATTCACATGGAAGATCAGCACTGGAATAGTAAGTGAAGATTTGAAAATCTGTGTGACCACTTACAGGGCAAAGCATCCTAGTTTGAACTGGCTATTTTATGTGCCTTAATTACAATACCTGGCTGTTCATGCAGACAAGTCACATAATTATCTACTCAAGAAATCCAGCCAACTGACAGTTTGAGTTTCTATCCCTTTATCATCTGAAAGAAATTGATTGTGATGCATCATTCTAATTCCTACTGTAAAATTAGGTCTCAGCACAGTAAAATATCACAGGTCTTTACAACAGAGACTCTAAGGCAAACTTTAGAGCTGAATAACACAGAGATTTGAATTCAGAGCTGTCGAGTCCTATGTTAGTCACAGCTCTTAACTACATCATATCTCAACTGATTCCAAAATTCTGAGAGAGTTCAAGCCCAAGTTTGGCTTGTCACCAATTCATACTTAAAGAAAGAGCATTTATTGGAATCATTGAAGATCTCTCCTTTGACTTCAATGAATTTTGAGTCAGACCTGTAATCCATCAATCTCTGGTCTTCCCCCTAATCACAAAATTACCTGCAGGAATACATTTTTGCATTACAGCCTCTGTTTAGCAGAGCACTGGCATGGCTCCACAAAGCTCACCTCAGAGATGATACAAGTTCTTAGCCTTTTCCATCCTTTTATGTTCAAAGAGAAACACATTACTGAGTTCATGGCCCTCAGAGTAAGAGCTATGACATGCAAAAAACAACAGCATATTTACTTTTGAATGTTAGACTGTGAGAGAGACTGGGAGTGAGAGAGGGGAAGAGAAAAAAAACCTCCAATGGCCTGAAATACATGAAGAAATACAATATTAACAGCGAGCTCTGAAAGTTAGTGTCTACTCATGGTGGAAAAGTCTAAAGGTTATGTAGAAGGCTTAAACAAAACCTGGTTCTCTTTTGAAGCTTTGGGGGGTTTTTTAGCAACCTGTGAAAAGCTGGATTTGACAATCAGTCAGTCAATACAAGTGAATTGAGTGTCTGAAGCCAAATTGGCTGTGTCAGTAGTGCACCATCTTTATGCAATAAACCATTACCAAATCTGTCACATTACATGTCACAAACCAAAATCCAAAGAAAAACCTTGGGTAAAACTGATTTTTATTCAGTCACATTTTGTGCTAAGCTGCTTCTTCTTTCTTGGAATGTCAGTTAAGCCTTATAAACATTCCAGAGCAGAAAGAGTTGCAATTAATTACTGGGAAATGGGGATCTGCATCATTAATTCATTTAATAACGAAAACATAATAAATGTTTTCCTACACTTCATATGAATGTATAACAATAGTCAATTACACCACAACAGACAGGCACTATAACTTCTTTTGGAGGATTTAATTCCTGTTTATCTGTCTCTCAAGACTCCTGCTTTGGGGCTGGAAAACAGTGCCCTGTTATCTTTACATTACTTGACAATTTACTTTTCATTTCACCTGTTTCCTCCTGGAGTTACAGCTGCAGGCTCACAAAATTGCCTGAGCCTGGAGAGATAAAAATCAAAAAAGCAAACCCCAAAACAAACAACTCCCCCATCTTCGCCTCATCCTGAAATATCTCAGTTTGATAATAATGCAAATAAAGGGAGATAAATCTCTCCCATGAATACATTTTTTTCTTTTCTCTCTGTGCAAATATTGGCAGTAGAGACAAATTCTATTAAACTGTGTCTTACAAGATTCAGTGAACAAATTGACTTGGGCATAATTGCAGCTCAAGGTTTTGAGTCTTTTCAGAGAAACAGAAAGTTTGGAAAAGGCCCTCAAGATCACTGAATCTAAATTTTGACCAAGACCCTCAAGATCATCAAATCTAACTTTTGATTGAACACCATTGTATCAACCAAACTATGGCACTCACATCCAGTCATTTCTTGAACATTTCCAGGGATGGTGACTCTACCACTTCCCTTGGCAGCATGTTCCAACCCTTGACAACCCTTTCAGTGAAGAAATACAGTAAATAAGCATGCTTTCCTCTAGGCAAGAAGGAAGAGATGAGAAATTCTCTTCCTTCAGGTCCTGAAGAAATGCCAGATTCGAGCTAGGAAATAAGCTCAGTTCTGCACTGGCACACTCCACGTCAGTCCAGACACTAACCTCCTTTGTGACTGCAACCCCTGAAGCTGAAAAGTTTCATTTCAACCACAGCAGCCATTCCAGTTGTCATAAAATTCAGGGCACTGACTCATTCGAGCATCTGACGGCAGTTCCATGTGGCAACATATGGCTCTTGGTTTTGGAAAGGAAATTTTAACATTAGGATCCTCGTGAGGGAAATCAGTCTGGCAGTTGAGAGCACCATTTCCTATCATTATGGGGTTAAGGACATACTAAGTGGGTCTCATGATCTATAGAAATCTCATTAAGTGGACATAGACATAAACATAGCAGTAATGAAATACTTTTGGTGGAAATGTGACAGCTCCAAGCCACCCTATGCTTCCGCACTGATTATGATCTTGAAAAGAAACACCTGCTTGTCAAAGAAACCTCTTCCAAGAAAAGTGGAATAAAAGCATAGAAATAATTTAGTAATTCAGTGGTTTGATTAACACAACAATCACCAACACCAGTCAATGCCCCACCTGGTATGCCAGACAAAAGCTCAAACATGGTAGTTATATGACTAAATGTAGACTTTCCATGATCAATTTGTTTCAGTCCTTTGCATGACATAATTTCCAACAAATAATGGGGACTTACTAAAGAGAAGCCAAGAACAATTTGACTTATACCAGGGTATATTTAAAAACTTCCAGTTTAAGGGAATAATCAAATTAATAATATTTCAGAATATTCCATCCTGATAGAATTAAATTCCGGAGTTGTGGTGTATGCTTGCTTGCTGCTTGCATTCCCTGTGCAACTGGAGGACTCCCTTTCTCCAGGAGAGTCCTGGGAGTTGTGAAAAGCTGGCACAGCTGATTATATCACTATAGGGAAGTGCTGTGTGGAGGAACCAAAATCCAATTATTATCTGTGGATCAAATAGCTCCAAAGCTGTTGCTGCAGCTGAGGTTGGAGGGAGCTGCCTGATGGCTGCTCTGTGTGATGCCCCCAGCTCCAGGGCACAGCTTCATAGAGCTGCCTTTCCACACTTCCAGCCAGATCAGAGGAGGCAACAGCCCCAAAGGAGAAGAGATAACTGCTTAAACATCACAAAAGATGGATCAACAGAGTACCCACTTATTAGAGGACACACAAAGACAGTAAGAAATTACACCACTTTCAGAAGGAGCTGGGCAGCAAATGGTTTTCCTGTCTATTTCAGGACATAAAATATTTTTCTGTTTTCCTTTCTGCTGAGAACAACCACAAAACCTTGCAAATCTGTGAATGTAAAGCCATAGAGAGAATCTCAACCCCTTCCCCCTGGGACAGCAGAGTCTACTGGTGAGGAAATTATCAAGAAGTGGGGAAGCCAGGCCCCCATCTGTGTTCTGTGCAGTCCTGATAAAGAACCAACATTTTGGCACCTCTGGTGATGGCCCCAGTCATTGTGATATTACCTAGAAGCACAAGCTTGTCTTTTTGCAAAACTTTGCTGGAGCAGAGATTCCAACCACAGCCTCCTCCAGCACATGAGAACAGTACTGGCTCTTCTAGAAGAGGTGAGAAAAGGAGGTCACTTGCCTTCTGTTTTTCCAGGAATTCCAATCTCAGCCCCTGAATCATCTTCCCAGTAAAGTTTTGTCAAAACTGGCATGCTCTTAGTTGTTTTTTTTTTTTCCTCCTTATTTTCAGTTTTAACTAATTTGACACTCTCTAAAGAAGAAAAATCAACAGTATGTTGCTTGAAAAATTTTAAACAGCTCTTGTTACAAAGCATAGTGGTGCCAAAGCCAGGAGCAGGACCTGGGAATGGTCACAGCTCTAATCACTCAGCTGTGTGCTTTCCTACTACTAATTTGTCATAGGAAAACAGATGGTGATGATGGTGCATGGGGCCAGATTCTTACACCTCTTTAACATTTACAACCTGCATTGCAACAGCATCTTTGGGACCTCAGGAAGCCTGGGGCCCTGTTACGTTAGGCAGTGTACAAACAGAGAGCAAGATACAGTCTCTGCTCTTGGGAGCTTCCTGAGAGACTAAATAGACAAGACAGATAAAGGAGGGAGGAAAAGCAGAGAAGTGATTTGCTCAAGGTCACACAGGAAGAACTTGCAGAGCTCAGAGTAGGTCTCACATCACAGGTCAGTATATTTCCACTTGTCCAAATCCTGTCTGCAAACAAACAGCTGTGACCATTAAATCACTTGCTGAGCCTCCAACAACTTCAGTGCAACTCAGTGCTTCCTAACTACTCTGTGCTTGTTTCCTACAAAGATACCAGGAGGAGTTCACCAGCACGGCACAGATGGGTGTCACTGCTGCTGTACTCACTGAGGACATAACCAATCCCAGGGCAGCAGCAAAATGCTGTGCCAAGGGTTTTTTTCTTCTTTTTTTCTTCACATCAGAACAGCTTTGGATAGAAACTTACATTAAAATACACTTGACACTGAGCACTAGTGAAAATGCCTTCTTCTAGAAGACCCCAAATACTGTATAAACTCATCTGGCCAAAGGCTGAGGCACCCCTTCTGTTCTTGTGTTTTGCTCATACACCAGGTTCACTGGAGAGGCCAATTCACTTTAACCCTTTCTCTATCATGCATTCATAGAAATACTCACCAGGTGCAGAAGTGTGTGCACACAGGCTCCCTCTTTTAAAGGTTAAAAGAACCATTTTACAATTAAGGCATTATTTTGCATGTGGAATAACTGAGCTGTAATCCAATGTGAAGCCACAAATTCCAAACTGCAAGGAAATTCATTGTATTCCGCAATACATATGTTCTACTCAGGCTGACAAAAATTATTTGTTTACATCAGAATTTTAGCAGAGGTTATCCAACAACTGCTTTTCCAGAACCTCATGAAGAAATCACATATATTCTAATTAATTGAAATATACTTCAAACACCGTAGGCTTGCTCTGTTCCATGCTGCTCCTGCTGCAGGCAGGACTGTCAGCTGGATGGATTTCCTTTCTGATCAATCCATCCTCTCTCATGTCTAAGGTTAAATAGGGACCTGAGGAATGATGGCACCAAGGACCGGACTCATCCTACCCAGAAGTGGAACTGGTTTAGATGCCCAGGATGTTCAATGACCTGACAAAACAAGACAGAGATATGTTCACTCTCTCTCCCTTATCCTTCAGAGTGAGTTTCCTGAATTTGAGAACCAGGGGTTGTCTCTGCCTCAGCAAGTGAGGCAGTGCAGGTGAAGATCTCTGCAGGAGAGCTGCTGATGAGGCAGAACCACCATCATCCCTTCCCACATCCCTCTGGAGCTGGGTTTGCTCCACACCAGCTCAACTCTGGACCCAAGGATGGAATGCCACTTAGGGGCAGGAGTGTGCTAAATGTACTCCTGTAGCATATATGCACAGTTTGATTTCATTCATAACTCTCCCATGTTCCAAGACTGCTCTCAACAAAAACAAAACCCTAATAAATGGGGATTGTCAGATGATTGTTTCAAAAGTGCATTCCTGCTCTGAGCTAAAGCACCAAGGCAACCAGCAAGACCTACACTGCACTAGAACCATTAATTTTTAAAAACCAAACAATATCAAGTAATTTAGCACTCATATTGACAGTAGGTTTTTGTTAAAAGCAGAAAGCAAACAAAATCCAAATTCTTAATATCCTTAGGAGTGTTTTCATCGCTCATTTAATTGACTTTCTCCCTAGGGCTTTTGAAATCCCACTGCAGTAAATTGTGAAGCAGGAAAGAAGAGCTTCACTATTATAAAGCCTGACAAGTTAAATTCTCCTAAACTAAGCAAGCAGAAAAACTTAAACAAGATTTAATACAACTGTATTAATCCAGGATATGACAAGAAAAAAAAACCCAAACCCAGTTATGTGTAGTGGTAGCATGCCTTGCTGGGAAGTTCATGTCTCCGTGTCACTATATGCTGGACTGCCCATCCTAACGTTCTGCTCAGCGTGTCAAAAGCAACAGCAAGAGTTTACAAAAGATCTTTGGCTCTCAGTTAACAGTATTTTATTTCTTCTACATTTTGCCAGTTAGTGTTGCAATCCTTGCAGCGTATTAGCCTATCACTAGACATTCCTGAATTCTTTTAAAAAGGACTATTCTTGGCACTTGCTAGAAGGCAGCAAGACCCTTCTCTTCATATAAGGACGCTGCCACACATGTAGTGCAGCTTTCAGGCTGGGCATTCACCCTGTGCTCCACCTTGGGTGTAATTTTAAAGCCTCTGGGTACCTCTAGAAATGCAGAAAATGAGTGGTTGTGCATTGGAACAGCTTTTCATGGAGCGAGACATTAAAGACACAGATTTTAATCTATAAATTGATATGCAGCCAGGAGAAAAAGGGGAGGAACGACCATATTCCATAATTGCCTGCAGCCCAAAAGGCAGCTGGCATCTGAGTCCTAGCAAGAAATGTTGAGCAGATTGTGGGTGCTGGATATGGGGGAGCATTTTTGCTGGCATGGAAGCTGGGTGTTGATTCAGTGCTGGCAAAAGCTTTCCTCTGCACCCACAGAAGTTAAATCCTCTATCACCTCTCAACAAGTACATTGTGATGGCAGAAGGCTTTTTTTAATCTAGCTGATGACAAGGAAGCCTGTGAGGCTTTTTGAGGATCAGAGTTAAAAAAACACAACCTGATAATGCCTTCTGTTTCTCTAAGGTGATCCTCAGCTTCAGTTAATCTTGTTTGGGGAGTGGCTGGGATACCATGGTGAGCTGGCAGGGTGCTAAGCAGAGCTCCTCTGAGTGGGAGCAAGGAAAGGATGGGTGGGCAGGATGTCAGATGGGAGGCACCACTCACAGACCATGCCCAAACGACTCTACTTCCATCCTGTGCCACTGAAAGAAGGAAAGTGCCAGTATGGATTCTGCATTTTCAGAATTTATATCATGTGTTTTAAATTTAGGGAGGTAACAAAGAGATGGAGAAGAACCATCCTTTCTAATAAAGCATGGCCAGTGTCTCCAAGAGCAGTCACCTTGTGCTGGCTCAGAGAATACCTGGCAGACTACCTGATATTTACATCAGAAGATATAAAAAATGACTGCAGGGTTGAATTTGATACATGCACACACATACCATGTCAGGAGCTGTGCTTCTGGGTCCACTGCTGTTGGGACCCAGTGAAACTACTTTCTGTAATGTGTGGTTAAACTCAATAACCAGAAAGACAGACATTGGAGGGGCAGAGCTGGGCCCAAGAGAAAGATCATGTGGCAAAATGCTGCCTAAAGGAACAAATTAGCCAACAGAAGATGAAATTAGTTTCAGCTTCTTCTGCTACAGTTTAACATTTTTACCATATGTCTATGGATGATGTAAGACATTAACTGCATTTCAGGTGCAAAATTTTCAGTATGATTTTCTGACCAAAAAAAATCAATAATCAGATTGTTGTAATTAAAAATTGATGCTTACAGGGAAATTTAGCTCTCTCAAATTCAGCACTGAGGGAAACAGCCTTTGTGTAAATCTGCTTTGGTTGGGTTTGTGGGCTGAGGGCTGAGTGTCCCTTGTTTCAGTTTGCAATTTTGAGCCATAAACCACTTGGGACCTGGATTTTCCTCACGTTGCCATGTGAATCCAGAAATCAGCTCCAGTCTGAGTGCAAGAGGGCCCAGTTTTGCTGAGCAGCCTGGAGAACAGTCGCAAAATTTTCCACACACCTGGACTGAGCTTTGAGTCTGTAACAAAGCTGAAAGCTGGCCAAGTTTCTCCTGGCTTCCTTACCGGGCTTTTTGCGCAGATCTATTATTCTCTGCTTTTTTTTTTTTTTTTCTTTCAAAACAAAACCATTAGGGAAAAAAGTTTGAGGAGGGGGAGGAGAGAATGTAAAAGAAACAAGAGTGTGTGTTTGCCTGCAAGAAGAAGATGCAGCACTACAGGAATTGGTATCACTGCATGCACCAGCAGCTACAAACAGGCTGAGAGCTTCAAATGTAGGACAGCTCAGGGGAAGGGAAAAAAAAAAAGAAAAGGAAAAAAAAAAGATAGAAGACAGCAGGAACGCTGTTTGTCTTGGCTGGCTAGCACTCAATCCCCACCTGCATTTGATTCTGCTCAGACTCGGGACTCCTCCCCTCACTTTGGAGTCATGGCAATACAGGAAGGCAGGAGGGGAAGGGAGACAGAACACTTTGTACTAGCAGCCAGACCACTGTTTAACTTCTTCAGCCAAAAAACAAATATGAATATGGAAAGATTTTATGGTGAGATACATCAACAGACTAAAGCAGTTCTGAAAATCCTTCTACAGTTGTTCATTCAAGGTTTTCAACCTGCAGACTTTTCTTGTGATTAATCCCAGTGTTTGTTTTGTAGTAGTGCTAAGTATTTACCAAGTGATGTGAAATGTCAGTTCTGCCACAGAGAGTTCTGTCTGCTGGGAGTATTTTATGGCCTTCATAATTTGCACTTATATCCAGACCTTCAGTTTCATTATGGTTTGAAAATGAAACCCAGAAAATAACCCCTGTGCTTACTAGCAAAGAAGCCTGGGCATTAAGCAGTAGGAATACAGCAGCCGTGAGCATTTCTAAATGCACAGAGCAAGAAAAACTTCTGTTGCAAACTATATTTCCCTATGCATGGTAAAATTTAAATCACTCCTTTATTTACTTACAAAAATTCTTTTATGTCAGACTGCTTTTGCAGATATTCTTCCTCCAAATTCAGAGCATATTTTAGCAGTCCAAATGCTGTGCACAGGCATAAAGCATGCTGGATGTGGCAGTATGCTCCAAATTAGGCTCTGCTGAGCAGACAGAACAACAGGAATCTTCCTCCCTCGTGCCATAAGAGATCTCAGAAATAAAAGTTTGGGTTTTTTTGGGGTTTTTTTTTTTTTTTTTTTTTTTTTTTTTTTTTTTTTTTTTTTTAATTTGGAGATGCTTCACATAAAGAGACATCAGAAAGTAAACTGCTGATAGCAGCTGATGATGCTATGGCAAACATTTCCTGTGAACCAGAAAGTCTCAGAAACTGACAGTAATAACAGCTAGAGAGTAACAAGGTGCCTCTGCATCCACAGAAATATCCACATCACTGAAATATCCTGATGTCTTCTAATGCCAGTAAACCAGTATCAACTTTCTATCTCACACAGAAGAAAAAAATACCGTTTCTGAAAGCTTGAGAAAATAGAATTAGAAATGTATAAAGCACTATTTTAATTTTGTACAAATGCCTCTCACTGTAAAACCATGACACCTAAAAGCAATTGTTTAAAAACTGTTGAAGGTAAATATCTAAATAGATATCCTACACAACTTTTCAGCTGTCCTGTGCATTATAATTGTTAATTAATTAAAATGTTTTCATTATTTTATTCAGAAGTGAGGAATGGCACTCTTCATTGCAATGTTAAATTCTAAATTGCAATGTTAAATTCTAAACATTTGGAAATGGGGAAACACAACACTAAGAGAATAGTTAAATGAAAGCAAAAAGTTAGAGGAGGAAGCAGTAAGACCATTTCAATGCCTTTCTCCTTCCCATCCCTCCTGCTTTATCAGCACAGGGGAGATTGCAAATGGAGGGGTAGGAAGCATAAAAACCCACTCCTGATCTCTAAGTTACTCCTGGGTCTCACAGAGGAGTATTGCAGAATATTGCTATATGTACTGAATTGTTGTCCATAAGGTAACAACAGGTGCATTTCCACCATGGATTTTTTTTTTCCCTGTCATTTCAGTCCTCTCCAGCAAACGACCTTTCTGTAAGTGTCAACAAAGATTTTTGGAGCCAGTCATACTGATGATTTTCATAGTCAGTGGAGAGAAAACAGGCAACTACATTGTAGTCCACACCATTTATTTTTGATGTCTGTTTTAGGATAAGATGCATCATGCTCTAGATATGACCTTTCTCCCGCCCTCACTCTCCAAAACATTGAGTCTAGACTGGCAAGATCAGAGATCAACACTTAAAAATGCCCAAATGAGTCATCTTCCTTCTGGCTTGAACCCATTGCCCTTCTGCAGTGAATGAGATTCTGCCACTGACTTTGTTACAAAACCAGAATCACACTCATCATTGCTCTGTCTCTAGCCACACTGCCTCACCTTGCCACATCACAGTCACCAGACCAAGAGTCAACAACCTTTGGAGGCTGTGCTTTTCCACTTGGGAAGATAAGCCTGTTGTCCTAACCTGGATGGGAACAAGGATGAGCTGCTAGCAGTAATAATTTGCTGTGGGTAAGGCTTCCTACAGAGCTGGACCCCAAAGGGAGGCAACAGCAGGGGCTCAATGCCAAGGTTAAAACATCACAGCTCTCAAAAACAATAATCCAAACCATTACACCCCAGCTGAAACTGAAGAAGCTTACACTGCTCACCCTTCTTCTTCCCCTTTACAGGAACACTCACCAACACAACTTTCTAATCTCTCCAAGAATCTGGCTTTTGGTAGTTCTTTAACTGAAGCAGATTTAAATGCAGCAGACAAATGTGGACTTTCAAAGGACAGCCATTTTTGTGACAGCTTTCCAAAAAACCATGAAGACAGAATAATTTTTCTCCAATCAAAATATCTATTCTTATTCTCCTGAAAACTCATTATGAAAGCTTCTGTGGATGGCATTGACAGTAAGAAATTTGTGAAGACTGAAGTCTAAGGAAAAACACAAGGAGAGTTACAAGAAGTAAAAATGGCTTTCAAATGAAAAAGTTTGACACTGTGTTCAGGAAAAAAAAAGTTATGGGATCATAATAATACACCATTTTCAGTCAAAATTTCACTGCCTTTCACTCTGTTAATTATGCTTTAAATTGCCCTAGATGGTGCCAGAAGTAGTCATAGAATTAGAATAAAGGATGATAATAACACCAGTTTGGTTTTGTGGAGCCTCCATAGCTGGGTGGCACCTAAATAAAAGCATTTAAAGTGTCAGAAGCCAATTTGTGGTTTGGTTTTGGATTATTTACAATTTGGTTTGGCTTTCAAACAGATCTAAGTATGATTGGGGTAGGATACAAGAACACAGAACCCTCTTATTTCTGTGAGGTGGGCAAGGCTTGTGTTTCACCATCACTGATTTGTGGTTAGCCTCTTCTTTTGGCTATTAAATTTAATCAACATTATAGAACTGTTGTTTGCTCAAGGCAGTGCTAGAGTCAAAGATGCTCTGCAGATGTGTCTGCAGAATCAGAGAAGTTGGCTGGATAGCCTTTAAGGACAGAACAGAGCTTAGTGATATTTACTAAAATACAAGACTGGTACCCCAAGTAAATGCTGACTGCCTTAATGAAGTGACCCAGGAGAAGTCATTCAGAATACCCTTTTCACCCTTCCACAACACAGGGGTTTCAGGGCACAGCTTTCTATCAAGAATTTGCAGGCAGTTAAATCAGGTGGGAGTACTGACAGCTATATGAGCATTTAAGCTGTATGCATTTATAAGAAACTTAAATAACGAAAATTAAAATTAGAATGGTGTAACAGAGTTAAGTGCTTTTGCCAATGTCTTAAATGTGAATAAGATCCTTATGATTTATGAAATCCCATAGGATGACTGGAGTAAGAAAAATGACATGATAACAACATGCCTGATTCTAGGGTGTCTTTATGCTGGGAGCCATATGTGTAGGGGCACATACCAATTTTCTAAAAACAAAACTAGGTCAGATGACACAATTCTCAGAAGAAGAGAAGAGGTAGCTATTTTTTATTGTATTTAGATCTGCTTTGATTGTCTTTGTGCTGCATCTTCTTCCATCTTTCTACTTAAACTGAGAAGGACTCCAAGAGGTCTTTCAAGCCCAAGCATAAGGGAAAGAGTTGAGCCAGAACCTGAACTTTGATACTTTTTTTGGTTTCAAAATACATGTGTAAAGATAAATGTGAGAGTGCATCATTTATATGTTTTAACACATACACACAAACAACTTATTGAATGTTCATGGAGGTCTCAAGTTTCCCAGAAACCCTTTTGTTAAATATTTAAGGACAACCACAGCATTGAAACCAAGTTTCAAAGAAGGATCACAGAATTTATTAAGGGAGAGAGAATGCATCCTGTGATAGGAAAATAGGAGAAGTTGGCTTGTTCAGCCTCATAAAGAAAAGGCAAAGAAAAGATATCATGGCCCTGTATAACTGTGACCATAGAGCATAAAATCAAATAGCAATAAACTGGTCATGAACAAATGTAGTTAAAGAGAGAAAAAGGTTTCTAGCTGTCTGAAGAGTGAAATTCTGTAAGCTGCTTACACATGAGGTTCATGGTGACAGGTTGCCTAAATGGCTTTCAGATGGATTTTGAGAGGATTAAGGAAGGGAATGATTCATTTATAGAGAGAAATTCCCAGAAAGGGGGTTCTGAAGCAGATCTGTAGATGTCTAGCATATTGGTACATACAAGGGACTTTGAAAGGGGACTGTATCTCTGTTTGTAGTGCAGCTATACAAAATTAACTTCAAGCTTTCATACCTTGTGAAGAATTAATCACCCTGCTGCCCTTGTTTCTGATATTTTCCTCCCTCTGCTGAACAACTGGATACTGAAATAAGACACAGACACACTCATGCTTCAAGGCATTACATTCCCTTCAGCATCTAGTTGGCACATCCCACTGGCACTCAATGGAGCAGCGCACGTTTTTCCTTCAGGTTATACTGGCAGGTACTTTACTGGGTTTCCCCATTTCCTCAGAAGCAATGGTTATTAGCCAGCTTTTTGTTCCACCTGGGAGCTGTATTTCACACACAATCTCGTTTTGCAATACCCTTGATCTCTCCTCTTATACTCCTATGGCACATTATAGCATGACTTTTGACCTTCCACTATAAATATGTATTTTTGAAGGCTAATAAGCAGTGTTCTGTGTGCTGTAATTGCAGGAATGAAAGATCTGTGCGCTCCTGAACTGGGCATCTGTCTCATGGTTGCAACTGTGGGAAATCAGTCTGAAAGGCAGAAGGTGGTTCTTTCTAACCTGATGTTCCTGAATACAATTTACTATAAAAGACCTGCATGCTCATCAGCATAGGAACTGGAAAAAGAGTCGACAGACAAAATCTTTTTGGCTTGGGTAGCATTTGGTAATTGCATTTGAGAAAACAGTTTAAAACAGGTTTAGCATGGATTCATCTGAATTAAGTAGAACATTCAGTTCCTTCCTCACTTTGGCCTCTTGGAGGGCAATTTTCATCCCAGACATTTCAGAGCTTCAGTTTTGAAATGCATATGAAGGGAGATAAAACAGTCAGCTATCTGGCAGGCAAGAAATACAAGTGGAATAATGATAGGGAGTAGAAGACGGAGAGAGAAGTCTGGTTTGGGAAGAGAAAAAATGAGGTTGGAGCTGCAGTACCCAGAGAAATGGAAAAGCCACGAGTGGCATGGCACTTTGTGATGTAACTCTAATACAAAAATACCCTTTTTGAATCTTCAAAGAAACAGAGAAGCTGCAACTAGTTATATTAGAGATATGCTTTGAAACAGGTATGCTCATTTTAGTGTTAGGAGAAAGCAACAGAGAGATTTTCCTACCAAGACATGAAAACCTACCCAAAGCAAAGATCAGAACTCAGAACCTTTTTCTCTCAATCCCATATTTACTCCTCTAGTGGACACTATTTATTAAGAGCAGATGCATAGTAAGTGCTAAAAAACACCTTTTCTATATATATATGTATTTTAATAGGCAAGGCCCATTAACATCTGTAATCCAGGAAAGTATCACTCTTGAGCAATTTCTGCAGAACACATTTACATTTCTTGGGAAGAAAAGTTGCTGAAGCTCTGGGCAGGCACTATGGGAATTTTCCTCTCTGCGACAGCACACTGTCATTGCCATCAATAAACCATCCATGGAGCTGCCACAAATACAGCAGTGCTTTCTGCCTTCAGAGCACCACCTTGCCACCCTTGTCTTTCTTTAGGGGAATTGGGTTGGATGCAGTGGTCATTCCTTTCTCTGTGCTTCCCTTTCTAACTTAAAACGCAGCATAATGACCACCTAACTGCACCATGGAAGGAAATGGGTAGAATTTATTAATGGGCAAAGAAAAATTAAAGAAAAAGCTTGCAGCTTGCTCAGGTATTAGGGCGGAAATGGGCTGGATGCTAACTGGGTGCAGCTCTTTAATGACTGAATAAATGGCAGTAATGAGGCAGTTCCAAGGTTTATCAGATGACTGCATTCATTTGCTCTGAATATCATATTTAGTGATTTGTGCTGATTCGTCAGTTTGTGGGATTAGTTACAGTTCATTGTAAGTTTTAACTGTATTTCCATGTATTGTGTTAAGACCTGATTCAAGAGTAGTTTTATTTGATAAAAACCAGATGTTCTTAAAAGAGACTCTCTCCTTCACAGTACAAAACATTATTCTTAGCAATTGTATGTACCTTACAAAATTAATAAGCACAGCATCTCCCTGCATGACATATGACATTATTATATTTTTCCCTGTTGAGGGACTTTTAAGCCATTGGGGTCATGACCTCTGTGCCTTATGAGAAATGGAAAAGCACATGGTTCCAATTTTATCTTCAACCCTGCCCTGCTGCTGACATGTATGTTTACAATACGGTTCATCTGTTGACCCTTCACTCACATTTAAAATATTAGCTAACATTTTTTGGTCCCGATCTCAACGGTGCATGGCGATTAGCTTTTAAGACCAGTTGTTTTCTTTATTGCCTTTTGACGTGCACATCTTATCCGAAAGCCCTCGACTGTTTTTCTAATTTGAAAACAGCACCAGCCACAAAACCAACCCTGGTTTGTCTGGATGTTCCTGCTCTCGTCGTGACGCCGGGCACTTCAGATCTTTAGATACACAATATTGCACCACTTGCAGAGGAGATGGGAAACATCTTGCACTGGTCTGGGATATCCCTGAGGAGCTGCCTGGCTCTAAGCCCGCTCTTGGCTGCCTCCAGTCCTGGCTGAGGTGGGTCAGGGTGAGCTCAGCCTGACGTGGCTCCTGGGGGACACAGGCTGTCCCCCAAGTTCCCCTGCACGAGACTCCCCTGAGACAGCAGCTGGATCATGCTACAGGCGAGTCAAGAAGGAAACTCTCCCAGAGAAACCAGCCCTCTTCCCAATCAGGGCTGGGTGCTGAAAGAACACACTTTCACTTTTCAGCATGGAGAGAGAGAAAGAGCAATCAGCTAAGACTGACTCTTTGAAAGGGGGGAGCTAAAAACTGAGAAAGCTGCTTATTCTCCACTCCATTTTCCCTTGCATCAAAAGAAAGGTAAAGGAAAAAGAAAAGAAGTGGGGGAGGAGATATCTCATTTTAATTTATTTTTAATAAAGGGGAACATTTGAACCAGAAAAATAAGAATCACTTTCCTTCTAAGTTAAAATGACAATTTACAAAGACATCTTTAACACTTGAGTATCTTCAAATTTCTGCCCTTTGTTTTAAATTTGATTTTTACATTTTAAACAACAACATAAAACGTGCTCTGATAGCATGATTGTGAAAAGAGAAAAGAGCACTTTCATTATACAAAAGAAAATTACTTGGTTATTTTCACCATATTATATTAAATGATACCTTATTAAGTGAGCTCATGTAAATGGCTGCCTTACCTCAAACTGCATAATAGGGCATCACATTCATCATTTGCACAGTTCAAAATATTTTAATAATTCTGAAGCTTGGCACTCTCAGTTTTCCTATAATCCACTGTCCCAGTAGATATTTTCAATGTGCTTATTGATGTATTTGGCTTCCCATTAAAATTCTGTAAATAATTCCCAGGCCTGAAATGTACTAAGCTTATTATGCTGCTAAAGAGACCTTCAGAAGTGTTAATGCTTTGTTTTCAGGGAGTGAGAGCACGGTCTCTTTTCAGTGGTTGTTATGGGAAGATATTTCAGTGACAACCAGGCAGATTCAGGGTCACTGTTTCTTGGAGGAAGGGATATGGATATCACAGGCTCTGAAAACACCTACTTCCTTCACCTTTCAGCCATCCTGTACGTCCTCAAAAACCTTGAGAAGGGCTGAACAACGACAGAGAGAAAAAAGCCTCTGACATCTGTAGGCTAGAGCCATTGCTTTGCACTGTGGAAAGAGCTGGCAGAGAAAGCTGAAGTGCGATGCTGTCCTTCCCCTAATGAGCACAGAAGTGCACCTTGACAGCACAGAGAATTGCTGTGTACAGCTGTAAGCTCATGAAAACTGCAGAGGGATTTCTTATTCCCTATGTTTGGGTAGTCCCATGCACTCCCAGGTAATATGGCTACACACAAATACAAATATACACATGTATATTTGTTTAATAGCAAACTGATATATTCCTAAGCTATCCTGTGAGAGTCCAGCCCATAAATAATCTTGTCAAAGCATTGAAGTCTTTGCTGATCACAAGGAGTTGATACTTGGTGGAGAACTAGACCCTAAAATTGCCTTCCTTCATCACTCCTATAATTCCTTAAACTTTCTTCTTCTTTTTTTTTTCCCATTTTTCTTGATGGCTCCAGTTGCCAGAACAGCAGATATTGGCCAGGAGACTTGGCAGCCCCGTGTCTCAGGAGCTGATGCCAATGGCAGTTGAGGGAACAGCACTGGTGCTCAGCATAATTGTCTTTTTTCTTCTGGGTAATGAAGACATCATACTGCTTCTGCCCTCCCATCCCTATAACCTCTGATCCGGCATGTGGAGTCTCTGGGAATGAAACATGGAGCCTCTCACTGCTGCATAAAATCAATCAAAGCCAATGCCACCAGGGAAGCTGCTCCTTGCCATGTTGGCAATCCACTAATCGCCCCCATTATCACGGACAAGGAGGACAGATGGAGGCAGCACTCCTGAGTCATCGGCAAACTCTGGTCCATTTCCACATAAAACTGTTTCTGCAAGCTTCTAACCCATCTTGACTTATTTGCATCTTTGACTCAGGCAGGATTTAAAACTGTATCATTAGCACGTTGGATCTGTGCCAGTTAGGCACCACAAAGATGCATTTTCCCCTTCAGCAGTTCTGTGCAAGTCACATTTTGAAGGGAAAAAAACCCCAACCCATAAATTCACCGGCTCAAAACTATGCTCTAGTTTATTAATATGTAATTTTAGGAGGTTGGATTTCCTGCCTTCCCCACCACCAATACATAGCAGTGCAAGTAGAGTACTTAAAGCTTTCTTAATGCCTGCTTGCCCACAATTCCTGCAACCTTGTGACAATGAAGAAGAGAGAGATCTGTTTCACAACACTATCAATAATGGTCAAATAATAAAAACATGGCCATACAATTATTCTTTACATCCCTAAAAAAAGGCTCAGCAGCAGTAAGGCATAGTGATCAAACAGCAAAGCCTTTCATATTGTACCTTTTCCACGATTTCTGACCTCACTGTGGAAATACTCATATTTTATCAATAAAGAAAAAGACAAAAAACTTTTTCCAACGTGACAACTCTGCAACATGACAATAAATGATTTAGGACAAGAAAATCTATTATGTCTCAGCATCAGTTTTCTGCTGTTTGCTTTCCACACCACTCCCATAACCATAATTTAATGCTCCAACCTGTGCAAGGGCACTGAAATGTATTTGACCATCCAAATCAATTAAACTTGGTTATTTCTGATTCCTCTGACACATGTGGCATCATCACCATTACTTCAGCTCTTCTGACCTGCTCCAACTCACTGTTCTCCACTCCACATCTGATTTCCAACTGATCTTCTGTCTAGGAAAGGACCCTCCCTTTACTTTATTTTGTAAAAAATTAGTGAGAAGAGGGCTGGGCCTTGAGGTACTACCATAACTCAAATATTATGATTACTATTAATAATAACAAGAGCAACAAGAATAGGCATATATGTCACATTAATATTAGAAGCTCTGTGTTGACAGGTTCACTTATGCAGAGGTAAACACTGATGTTTAAAACCATAAAAAGCAAGGGAATGTCAAAGTGTTCACTGAATTGAAAGAAGCTTTAACTGTTACAGCATTGTGGGAGACATAACAAGAAATGCTTCAGATACTACATACACACAGATTTATGCACATATGTACTTCATCCATTTTTGCGTGAATGATTTTCACACGAATCCTTTGCTGAAGTTCAGAAAACCATTGACTTTTCTGTTTACTCAGATAAAACAGTTACAAAACAGTAACTCTACTGAGGGTGACTTCAGCAGAGAAAGGAACTCTACAAAGTAAAAAAGCACTTTCAAATTCTAACTGTAGCAGATGTTGTTTTGGTCATTTCTAGCTGGCTGTGAAGTTAGAGCCTTAGAACTGTGGTTTCATATGTGGTTCAAGCATTGGCTGCACTTATGCTGGGAGAAAAAAAAGGATTGTTGCATGCAAGATCTGGCATGCATTGTTTGAAAAAAACCCAACAAAACAAAACAAAACCCCAAACCATGTCTGTCTTCAATTATTTTCCATTACAGCATTGTCTGCATATAATTGCTCCATGTTTTCCATTAAGGAGTGCCAAATAAATGAGCATGTTAGAGTATAGGATGTACAAATTCCAGTGGTGATTCTGCCCTGTATCAGTAAATAAGATGAAACACAATCCCCCTTGACCTGTGTGACATTTTCATACAATTAATCTGTGTTTTTCATGTGTCCAGCATTATTTACCATATCCTCCATCAACAGCTGAGACTGGGGACTCAGAGAAAATCCAGGCAATGGAAACTTATACAGTGCCATCAAAGAGGTCTTAACTGAGGCTAAATGGTCAAATGCCTTGTAAATGAGCTATTGCCAGAATATGCTAACAGGATTTTGGGGTTTGTCTTTTTGGTGGTTTAGAAAATTTGAGAGAGCTACACATCACAGAGTATTTTTTGTGTATGTAAGAAATGCACTTTCACAGGTTTCCACAAAGATGAGGACCCACATGGAAATTTGCTTGCTCCTCAAAATCATCCTTTCTATCATTAGTCTTTCTGCAAAAGGCTTTGTCTGTTTCCATATCCTGGCTACGTGGATGAGACTCATAAGGCTGGGGACAAGAGGAGCCCCCAGGAATTGGCACCAGGGGATCCTGAGTAGCCTCCCATCTGAGCAGGGCTTGGGTATCCCTTCCCAGAAGCAGAAGGCATGTGGGAGCAGTGCACACCAGGAAGCAGATCGTGCCAAACAAGATGCAGGGTCATTTCAAAGATGTAAGAATTCAGCAGGCACACTGTGATTTGCCAGTTGTTAATGTCGTCCTGCACAGAGCTGGTCCTGGGCTCAGCTCAGCTACTGTGAAGGTTTGTCTTTTTGCATCAATACTTATCAACACCTTTAACTGGAAAAAATAGTACAGGGCTCAGAGTAATTCCATTGTACAGCAGGAGTTAATATACCTGGCCTAGAGCACACATGAGGCTACTTCTGCCAAGAGGTCTCAGTGAGCAAATTGGTCAGGTTTGGCAGCCCATAAATAAGCTGTAATTATCCACTGGAAACAGCACAGTTACTCCTTAGCTACAACAGAGCATTACCACTCCCTTATTAGTCTGACCAAGCTATTGGGGTGTATACATCTAAACAGAATAAATCCGTGATCTTCAGCTGTGCTACTGCCTCCTTTCCCTTTTCCTCATCAGTGCACTGCCCCCACCCCAGCAGTGCTAGCTGTAAACTCGAGACTGCACACCCCTGGGTATAGTCAGCTGTGCTGCTAGAGGGGAAATCTGAGCATATGCACACTCCAAAATGAAACTCAAATAACAGCAGAGAAAACAAAACAAAGCTGCTTGTGTAAGAGAATACAGTCACACTCGTTCACATTAATGAGGGAATGATGCCCAACTGGAGTCTGACACTCTGTCACAGGAACATCTGCAGAAGAAATTTTGAAAAGGTCAAGAAGTTATGATTTGCAATGGAAAAATACTCAACTGCTATCTGAGCTATTCTTAATTGAACTTGACAGAAGACGTGTGCACTGACACTAGGAGGATATTCAAAAACTGAAGCTGGATCAGCTTCCTAATGGACAAGAGATGAATATATCAACTGCCAAAGAGCCCAAACTTTCACTGGAATGGTTGTTTTTTTTTTAAAAGACTTGATGTGATGAGGAACAAAAGAAATCACAGCACACATTGAACAGCACACATTTTAAGTACAGCTGCTAGCTCTTTTGATGGAAAAATCACTAGTTTTGAGAGGACAAAATAAAAAAATACAAAATAAATGGAGTAACTTACTTAATGATTATTAGCTGAGTATTTGGTTAATAAAACAATTGATTTTTTTTTTGTTCAGACTACATCCAAAAATAAGTGATTAGTCTGAAAGCAAAAAGCCATTGTTCTAAGAGAGCAGACTTTTTCTGTAACCAGTACAACAGCTTTCTGTGTGCTGTGGGCTTCTTCAGGCAAGGTAACTGCCTTCTGTGCCTTTGAGTAACTCCTAATGGGCTCCTGATGCTGACTGGATCCTAGAAAAAAGAAACTACACAGCCTCCCATCCTCCCCTCACTGAAAAAGTCCCCCCTGTATATCTATATCTATATCTACATCTACATCTACATCTATATCTATATCTATATCTATATCTATATCTATATCTATATCTATATCTATATCTATATCTATATCATCTATATCTATATCTATATCTATATCTATATCTATATCTATATCTATATCTATATCTATATCTATATCTATATCTATCTATATCCGAATCTATTTGATTACAAGAAACTACTTCAAAAACACACCCTGCAAAATGGAACCAAGTCCTATTCTCCTGCCCACTTCACATACAGCTTGCATATAGTTAGCAGCTAATACCACATTCCTTAAGTATTTTTCTTTCCAGAAAGAAGACACCTCCAGCATCAACTTTCTTTAGTCCATACCACAGTGAAGTAGCCTTTCCCAGAGCTTTTAATTCTATCTCAAATACTGTATTCTGTGAGCAGTCTTTCCCACTAGAGAGGAAAACTACTGGTAATGCTCAGCATGGTGGGATGCATGCCAAGTGCTTGGTAGCTGTGGACCTTTGGTGGTAGGTGCTTACACCTGCACAGTCCTGTAGTAATTTATTCTGAGAATGGGGTAAGAGTAAAACCCTGGTATAACTGAAGTAAATGGAATTCTTTCTTTTAGTTAATTTACTTACATTTGGATGTCCCAGTCACAAAATGGGAGTTAGAGAAATCAAAGGATGGAAGTACAACTGACACGTTTTGTTGAACAGTGCACGTACATGAGTCCAAGTGAAATGCAGAAGTGGTTCCACAACCAGCATTTCCTGACATGTCTGAGCTCAAACCTGACTTTCAGAACATGGGATTGGAAAACAAGAACTAAGGAACAATATAATCCATAGTGACCTAAAGAAGAATAAAACCCCAAGTTTCCCACAGTAGGTGGGGAAAGAGGGGAAATAAAACATGTGCTTCCTTTTATCCCTAGCTCTACCAGTGCCTTTCTATGTCTTTTCTGCATGTAGGAACTGCATGTGTAACTGGGAAGTAGTAATTTTCTAGTGCATGCCTTTTCAGCAGCTGTTAGGACATCTGGATAGAAATCCATCTGGTGCTTAGAATAGCAAACACCACCATAAACTTTCAGAGTCCCCTTCCTTTTGCACAGTTACATGAACATGAAACAACAGAGGAGCTCAGGAGTAAGTTTTGCTTCCAGAATTGGAGGTGGGGAGGTATGAAAAGGAAGGTTTTTCAACGGAACTTCAGAAAAAGTCCTGACTCCCTTCAAAGTCTCAGGGACAAACTTTTAGCTGCCCAAAGACAACAGCATCTCCAAAGAACTATAAAGAGCTTAATTTCATCCCATCCCTTCCTGGGTATTTTTCCATTAGGGTTTGCACAGAGCCCACAGGATTAGGGAAGCGCCAGCTCTGAGTCTGTCAAGTTCTGGTTCTGTTTTCAGTAGTTATATATATTGTGCTCTGTGTTGAATTAAAACTACAATAAAAATCCTCTCACTTGTTACTGTATTTGTGTAATGCTCAAATTAGATGGGAAGAGTTATTTGAGAGAAACTAACCCAATGCACATCCAAAACCACATCAGGTTTTAATATAGCAGCTATCTACTGACACACTGCATGGTCAAGTGTGGAAATTCAGCCAGATCTGCATTGTTCAATGTCAAAGACAGGCAGAAATGGTGTTTCTGACTTATAAATTGCCCCACTGCCCAGGAAAACAAGAAGAACTCATTAAAAGAAGTGTGAAAAATCTTCTTGGCAGAATGATAGTTTAACATGATTTTGTGCTTCAAACAATCATTTGCTGTCTTTACATTCCCAGTGGAAATCCCTGGTACCTGAGAAGTGAAATGTTGGGAGGTTGTTGGGCTACACAAGAGTTGCAGATGTGTGTCATTAGAAGAATGAGGATCCTGTTGCAGGTTCCTGACCTGTGAAAGAGCCATGGGTAGAAGACATGCAGAGGAGTTTTTAGGCCTCTTGAAATATTTTAGCCCTTCATTTTCTGTGTATGTGTAGCCTGGCCTATATAATTTGGATGATGTGCAGAGTACCATGTCACTGGTTGCTACAAGAGATGCTCCTAACACAGGATCTGTTTATCAATTTACTATTTTAGGCTAAAAAAAAAAAAAAAAAAAAAGATTTGCTACATTTTCTCCAATGTGGATTGCCTCATGTAGACACAAAGGATTTGCCCTGCACTCACAGAAGTCAGGTACAGAGTGTTAAAAATTTATCCTTCACATTTACATAATATCTATTACAACAGTTTTTTATGTTTCAATTGGTACTAAATTACCTTTCACCTTTACATAGTCGAATGACAAGTCTATCTCAGAGGCATGATATGTGAGTTGCAAGGAAAAACAACCTCAAAAAGGTGCTCTTCCATGAAAATTGCTGCTCATTTAGCCAAAGGGCATGGCACTGTGTGGGTCCATTGCATCCCCTACCATGCATCAGCCTCTGGGAAAATGGAATGATATAATGGACTGTTAAAGACTACTCTGAGAGCAATAGATGTGGGGACATTCAAGCACTGGGGTACACATTTAGGGAAAGCCACCTGCTCAGTCAACACTAGGGGATCTGCCAGTTGGGCTGGCCATGCCCAATCCAATTTATTCCATACTAAAGAAAGGGATGAAGGCTTTATAATGCACATAAAAAATATGCTGGGGAGGACAGGCTGGGTTATCCCTGTCAGGCAAAGGTAAACCCATCCATGGACCCAGAGACGCACCATGGGTGGTGCAGGACGATGAAGAAGTCTGATATATTCCTCCAGGAGATTTGATTCTGGGTGAGAATAGCCAATGATTCGAATTGTATGATGCTAATTCTATACAATACTATATGTAATCCCTACTATGGTTGCTACATGCAGTATCAACAGCATTACAGTACCAATTGCCCAGATTAATGAAGAATGAACTTTGAAGGACGCCTGGCAATAATAGAATCAGACGAGCACAATGGAGATGGAACCAAAACTGGCTTCAGTGCACAATGATCCAACACCACAGACTGTTTCTCCTGCCCTTTGGACTGCTGTGACAGATGGATCCCAGAATCAGTGACTAAATAAACTCAAAGGAAATTTTAAAGGGATGGCCCGTAGGCAAAGGGAATGATGCCTGTGTATATATCCATAGACAGGAAAGGATGCATTGGAAAGTGTGGGGGCTGGGCTTGACATATATGGCACAGAATAAGGGATGGGTGCTTTGCTGGTTTCAGTTCAGACAGAGTGAACTGTCTTCCTAGTACCTGCTATAGTGCTGTGTTTGGGATTTAGCAGGAGAATTATGTTGACACACTAATGTTTCAGTTGCTGCTAAGCAGTGTTTACACTAAGTCACTAACACTTCTCAGCTGCCTGCACCACTCCACCAGCAAGTGGACTGGGAGGCATAAGAAGCTGAGAGAAGACACAGCAAGGACAGCTGACCCAACTGGCCAAGGGGATATTCCATACCATAGAATGCCACAGCCAGTAAATAACCTGGGGGAAGTTGGCTGGAAGGAGCCAACCACTGCTTGGGAACTGGCTGGACTGCAGTGGGCAGGTGGTGAGCAACTGCACTGTGCATCACTTGTCTCTATCTCAGCTCATGGATTGCACCTTTTTTCCCCCATCTGGGGCTGGGGGGTGAGTGAATACAATTTGAGGGGGGCATGTTCTGAGTCCCACATAGCTGGTGGGATGCTTCTAACACAGGATCTGTTAATCTGGTTTTGAGTTCAGCTATGTTAAACAACCACCTGTTTTAACCTACAAAACATTTGCTACTTTTTTCAAGAGCAATGTGGACTGCCTTGTGTACACACACTGGATTTGCACTGCACCCACAGAAGTCAAGTATGTAATTAAAAAAATCCTTTATATTTACATAATATTAACAGTTTTTGATGTTCAAATTGGTACCAAATTACCTTTCATTAACAAGCTGTTCACTGCAAGCAGTAAAGAACAGAAATACTAATTGCAGTGGGAAGTTACAGATGATTTGGGAAAAGTCCATAAAGTTTAAAACTGAAACTGAACTGCAAAAATTAGGAACATACATGAACTGAGCTTTGGTTCAACCAGAAGACTGATAAAGACTGAGGGGTGTTTGCATTGGCAATAATGAGTTGAGGATTTTTGTGGAGTGGTACACTTGTAAAGTTGGATCAGAACTTCAGTAAATTACTGACATACATAAATAGACACACATACATACACATATTCTGTCTAAACAGTAACATCTTCAAACTGAACAAGCCTTTTGGCAGATCAACACTGGGAGGGTTTTGTTTTTAGAAAGAGAGAATTAAAACAAGGGCTGCCCAGAACTACATTCTGCCCTGAAGCTCTGACTGAATTTATTTCTCATGTTATGTAGTTTATCAGGATCTTATCCATGGAATAGTTTGCTAAATTAACAGCTCAAGCAGAATAGATTGCATTAAATGTTGTGGGTCAGGGGAAAATTAATTCCAAAGTTTTAAACTCCCAAGCCCAAATCCTGCACTTACATTACTGTGGATTTACGCCAGTGTAAATGAGAGAAGAATTTGGCCCCTGACCTCCTCCAAGCAGGTCATTATAGTTGAAATAGTAACTGATCTTAGAAAAACATTTTTGCTGCAAGGTATTTATTTCTGTATAAAGGTTTATGGAACATCATATTCTTTGCCCTTTAAGACTGATACTCACATATGTAAACACCACTGGGCCATAGCTTAATCCGGCCTCTCTAAATCTGGCTAAAACAATGGAAATATCTTCTGAAACCATTGTGGGTTATATCCAATATAGTTAAAAACATCTGACTGCAACCGCAAATATGCTGGTATTTGGTTGTGCTATAAAAACATTTTTATGTCAAATACAACTGGGACTAATACAGTAAACTACAAGTATGGTTAACCCTTGGAATGAACCACATTTAGACACTTGAAAGTTAAGGTAGTCTGCACTGATTACATTTTCTTTTGAAGAGCATAAAATGAATGTCGGGTATAAAAAACTAATTACTAGTATTAATAGAGTCATTGGCACTTCCATTGCACCTTCCATGCTATACTATAAACACACCAGCAATTTGATCAACTCCTGCAGCTACTTGCTCTCCTGAGTGCTCAAGATAAAACTGAGCCCAAATGCTGCTTGTTTAGTGAATAAACCTGTGCCCCCTTTCTCCTCCACACCTACATGTGCTCCAGTGCACACAAGGAACAATTTCAATGCTCACCAAACCTGGTGTTACCAGAGGGTTCTAATCAGTGCTTAGAAAATCACTAACGAGGAGAGAAGGGGAAAGCTGAGTTAGGTGGGGCTGCAAGGGGAGTGGTTAGCTGGCAGAGAATGCTATTACATGGAAAGGCAGGTTGGGCACTTGGTTACAACAAAAAAACCAAAACCCAAAGCATTTAAATAGAAGCAACTGAGAATTTTTGCTGAGGAAAACGTTTTCCAAGTAAGTAGTGTTTTGGGACAAGACAGAATAGTACTGAGTAGAGTGCAGAGCTCATTGGATTTGCTGCCTTGGCTCTTGTGACAGGGCTGCTCAGTCCACCATCTGTTCAATACACAAATAATGGAAATGCTTCTGGTGCACTTGTAAAATGTATTGGTAAAATAATGTGTATCTTTAAATAAAACTGGTATCTGAGAGTTAAACTCATATAAACATGTAATGTAAAATCAATAACAAAGAGATGCTCAGGAACCCATGTACCATTAACTAAATGGACTCAAGAACTGTAAATTATACATCTCATGAAAAACCTTTTGAACAGAGGCTGCTGATAAGTCTTGCTGTGGTGATGAAGAAGATATTACCCCAACTGCCCCTCTGGTGATGCTGCTGGACTAAAGGCAAAATAGGCAGAAGGGAGCACTGTGCCACTCCAGGGATATCTGCCTGTCAGTACAGGCACCATGGCTCAAAGCCCTGATCTTTCTTCAGGGCAGATTCTCAAATACTTGATTAAGCACAGCTTCCACACTTGCACCACGTCACTGCTTTGGAGACCTCCATTTATATTAATAAAATATTTATCAGGTATAAGATATTTGTTTTGCTCTCTGTGCTATTCCTAAGTCTTCTCTATAGAGCATCTGGGGAATGAATGGAAGCTTTAATCTACTCCTCATCTCTTCCCTGAGTGGTAACAGCTAATTCAGTGCAAGCTTTCTATGGGGCAAGAAGGTTTCTCTCTCTATGCATTGCTTCTCATTTACTGACACTGAATTTCATCTGCCATTCAGTGTCATGCACACAACTAATCATAAATACCATTAGCTAAAATAATCTTGGATCACTAGCAAACACTGTCATCTCACTGTTGTGCAGATCACTCATGAGTATGTTGAACAGCTCAAGCTCCAGACCAGATCCCTGTGGGAATACACCACTACCTTCCTGGCCATTTACTCACAGCCATTGCTTCCCATCTTTCAAATCTGTGGGGGATCCATGAGATTGTTCTGAGAGGGTTTAACAGTCCTTTAGCAGGGAACTTGTCGAGCTCCTTTGGCAATCCATACCCAGCGTTGCAAAAGGTCATTCTCGTCCATGTGAATGGTGGCTCCTGTATGTCCAAAAATTACACTATTCCCTGACTGGGAAGTCATTAAAATATTGTTTCATACTATAATATAAATGTCAGTTTTACACTTCTAAAATAAATAAACAGGGCTGCTCTAGATTTCAGCAGTAGTCATTTTACAGTTATGTGTAGAAACAGTGCAAATAAGATAACCTTCTCCAGCTGCTGGATAATCCAAACCTGCCTAAGTTTCCTTGACCTTCACTAGGAAGTCATCCTCAACTTATTTCAATTAATTTACAAATATTAGTGCCATCTGTTTTTGTAGGAAGCAGCCAGTGTTTTTTATTTGTACATTCACTGCAAATCTCTTTATCCTCACAGTCTAATTGCTTGCATAATTTTAATACTACCATATATATGTGGCTGAATACACTAAATACTTACAGCAGGTCATCCAAGCAGGTACACAAGCAGGTTCCTCACTGGACTGCTATCCCCATCCAGCCACACACCAAGTCTCACTGACTTTCTCACACATGTCTGCCTGTGAAGACTGGACAACATCCAAACTTGGACCTGATCCTACTCTATTCAATTCAAGGGTAGTGTTTTCAGCAGTACTGTAGAAGTACAAATGTAGTACTGTGAAACTTGTCAGCTGCTCAGCACCTTGCAGAGTTAAGCCAACATCTTAACAATCATGCAATTAACCTGTATGCTAATAATTCAAATTGCCATATCTGAAAAGATTAAAAGCAAACACAGTTAACTGCTACTTTGCTTAGCTCCACATTCAGCCTTTTCCTTCCACAACAACACTGTGATCACATGGTGAGCACTGAGCTCCTGTCTTAGACTAATGGTCAATATTCACCACAGCAAGATAACAAGTAACATGCCTTAATGTACTTCATCATTAAGCATTTTAAAATGAGCAGCCAGCATTGTTAAACTTCCTAACTCTCATACCAGATTGGTCGATCTTTATTTTCTAGGTGGGTAAAGTAGAACAGACCCAATGAAAAATTCTGTTATCAGTTTACATTTTGGTTTATCAATAAGTTCAACTGCATTTTGTTAGCTAAGAATATGAACCTCTGGTTTAATACACAATATCGAAGAGCCAATGTTATCCTCTATAAAATGAACAACAAAGTTTTAGTAGCTTATTACAGTGATGCATTTGCTTGCTTCATGCTTTGATTTGAGTGTTTAAACTTAGATTTACATATTCCAGTATAGAAAAGCTTTGTGAATTAGGTAAGAAAGCATAATGTGTATTTTACTTTTGGATATCAATGAAATGGAGAAGCAGTCTTAATCATGTAATGCCTCTGATCTTCATAATTGAGACCATCCCATTTGTCCTGTATCTCATATGTCACTGATGAAAGAAAATGTGTAGGAGTAGATGTGTGGGAGGCGAATTTGTTTTTCAGAGCTACAACAGCAGCTGGTCAGCAGGTTCAGTCTTCTCTAGTCAATGTAGCTCAGGACCAGTCAGATTGAGATCTTTTATTAGGAGGGGTTTGGGAGGAAATGCAAATTGTTATTCAAAAGCAGACAGCTGGAGGGCAGGAAAAGTGGGAAGCAGCCATGAACCATTAACATCTACTTGCTAGTCTGATTAGTTTACCAACGAGAAAAGAGTGGGATATGCTGTCTCTTACTCTTTACCCACATATATTTTAGTAATTATATACACCTTAGTGTACCTATATATGTTTTAAGAAAGGGACAAATTACACCAAAATAAAATTCCTGCCAAATTCTGATGAGAAGTTCTCCCCTTTCCTGCTCCTCTTCCTTCCCTTGAATGGACACTGCCAGCAGGTTAGTGCTGAGCAACAGCTGAGAGCTGGACAAAGAAAGTGCAAAATGACCTCAGCGTAACAGCAGTCAAGCACTCAGACACAGGAGCGACCCCCACAATAAATATTCTTCTGGCTTCCAGAGAAGAAATTGGGAGGATGAGCTAGCACAGCTGAGCTCATGCATGTGGAGGACACCACCACATATCTCTGTAGGAATGGAAAAAGCATAGCAAAAGCCTTTTCTGCACTCATCTGATTGCCAAATGCCTTAGTTGTGTGGGGGCACCTTTGGTTTTTTCCCAGGCACAGGGTAGGAAGCCCACAGCCTTCGGCTGCACCTGAAGAGAACTTAAAAGCAGACTGTGATTTTCAAAGCTGAAGGTAATTTGTCCAGTATTATCCCTAGGCTGCCTTCTTGGAGAACATGTACAGAAAATAAACTGCACAGCAGAGGAATACCTTTCATGCCTTCCATACTGGAGCACACAAAGGCTCCAAAGATTTTATTAATTCAATTCATCCGCACTCTCAAACCTTTAGGCAGTGGGGAGTAAGCTATTTATCTTTTGGTTTCTTGTAAGGAATTCACACTGGACTCGCTGCTAAATCATTTTCCCTGTACTACTACTACAGGAAATTAACTATAAATGAACTATGAAAACAAATAATTCTGCTGCAATTTTCCACTGATATTACTTTACAGTTTTAGTACGTTTAAGAAAAGCAATATAGATTCAAAAAAAGAGTTACAACTTATTTATATACTGATCCTTAAATTATACCCTTTCCTCTTTTAACAGGCCCTACTTACAAGAAATTTCTTGCTTATCCTGCAGAGGTATACTGAAGGAACCATCCTTATGACTACAGCATCATAGCATGGTTTCACAGTTGACATTGAAGATAATTTCATTCTGAGATTTCTATTTACTGAAATCCGTGAGGGAGGAGATAAAAGTCAGTTTCTTGCACTCTTTACTATAAAGCAAACAGCTTCTGATGTTTATATAAATGGTGATATTGAGATACTCTGTGCTTTTTCAGTAGTTACTGATTTTTTTCATAATTTCCTCCCTGTGCAAACACTACTGCATTTCTTCAGAAAGATTAAGCACCAAGGATTTATGCCTTCATTAAGGTCCATGTTTTGAAGAAATAAGAGATGGTGTGATTTAAAGACAGACTATGCAGTTTGTTCTGAAAATGTTTTTTAACCAACACACAGGGATAATTGTAGAGAACCTCTGCAGTTTGGCAGGGGGGTTTACTCCATGCTGTTTGAAACTCCCTTGATAAAGTCTTACACCAACAGATTGTCAAATGATTTGAGATAGAAAATCTGCTAAGAGATATTTATTGAAATGTGGAAACTAAGAGTATGTATTCTGCAGCTTGGGGGTTTTTAATACATATTTACATGGCAAAGAAATTAGAAATTACAATGCTCTGAGCAAACAGCAAAACTTCAATTTTGCCCCAGTGTAATGTATTTATTTTAAGGAATATAAATACTTTAGGAAATCAATGATGTGCATGCACATCAGAGTAAACATCTTGCTCTTCACACTTTGAAGCAGAAGAGCCATATGGAAATTAGGTTTTCCACCACTACAGATTTCAGGCTGCAGTCATACCCATCAATTTTAATGCAGTTTTAAATACCTAGGGCCAAAATCTATAGAAAGGATCTGGAGTTTAAGTCTTTATAGGCTGAGTGGGAGTAGAGTGTGCTCCTGGCTTTTTTGTAGCAGTAGAGTGGTAGGTGTTAGAAGTGAAGAAAGCACTTTTGCTTTTTCTTCTAGCATTTTCTTTTGTCATGAAAAACATGTAAATCTAGAAACTGAAATCTCAATTCGAGTTTTCTGTGAGAAATCTCAAACCAGATGTTTTTGTGTAAAGTCCCAGCTTCACTGAAGCCAGTGGATAAAGTGTCACTAGAGGCATCACCTCACTTTTTGTTCTGTTTTCTTCCAAATTAACATTTCCTTATAGAAAATATTTAAAACAACTCTTTTTTTCCCCCTCTTTTTTATTTTTATTTTTAATTTCCTCCCCTCTCCCTAGTAGGAATCTTTTTTTTTTTTTTTTTTTTTTTGCCAGAAGCACTCTGGTCAGACCTACAAAGGAGCTGCAGACAGAAGCCATGAACAGATGTCCTCTTTGGGACCCTGCTGTGAGTTGGAAGGGGTTACTACTCTCAGCTGCTCAGCACCATTCCATGCTCTCCTCATTAAGGATCACCCCCACTGATGTGCTCATTGAACAGTTTGTATGAACACTTCCTACATGGCGCAGCTTCAGGCTGAGCCTGTTATCTTGGTACAGACCAACGATGAGCAAAACAAATGGAGCTGGTTTTGCTTAAAACAAATGAGGGAGCTCCTGCACAAGTGGTGTGAGTGGATGGAGAGGGCAGCAGTCTTTGGCAGGGGAGGTACAGCAAGTAGCTAAAGACTGGAACTTATTCTGGTGACATGGCTGGATTTGGAGAAGTCTGTCCATAGCTCAAACTAGCAGTTCCTCCAGTATGTAATGGATGCAGAGTTACCCAGACATCAGAAGGAATCTGGCCCAAGACGTTCAACTAAAAGATCATTTGTCCCAAAGGTGGTATCACAGACATTGAAAGCTACAAAGAATTACAGAAAACAGCTACCCAAGCTGCAGTTCAATAAGAATCACAAGTAAATTAATGACAGTGTAATTTCCCTACAAAAAACACGCTCTTGTAAATTCCTGAGCATCAGCATCCTCTGACTACTTTACAACTCTTGGGTGTATTTTGGCCCGTGAAATCTGCCTGATGTGCTGGAACCCAACTGCCCTCACCAGACAAGCAAACAAGCAAACCTCCTCGGCCAGGCAATTCTTTCAGGAATTAAGAAACATTCATAGGGGTTCTCACATCTTCCTAACGACAACAAACAGTTAGTCAAGTTACCTTTGTTAAGCAAACCAATTTTCATTGCTTTCAGTCAAACCGCCTTAAAATAGAATTCTTGCCTGCTTTACTTTGTCAGATGCAAAGAAAACTGAGAAACTGTATCCATTGTTCCTTAAAAGAGCTTATTAGTGAAACAAAGACCTTTTTTTTCCAGTGAGTGCTGTTTGTGCAGTTACTTCATGACATTTATTTGGATTCTGTCCCAGGGGAAAAAGGCCAAATTCAGTTTCAGCACTTGCCTACTACAGCATAAACAGTCATTAGTTAACAGATCTTTTTTGGCGGTCTTTATGTAGCCTCCAACATCAAAGCACGTGATATCCATGAAATAATCAAAGCAACATATGTACACTGAAGCACTGTACGTACATTATTTTTCAGTAGCCTAGCAATCCTCAGAAATTTGAAGAGGTTCTCCTAGGCCTTGAGCCAAAGCCCTTGGAAGCTGATGCTTTTTTTTTTTTTCCCCTTTGACTTCAATAGATGCCGAGTCTGGTCGTCAGATAATCACTGCCATGTTAATGGCAAACTACTTTCCATTTTTGTATTAATTTCCTGCTCAAGGAAGATACAGGACTGAAAGCACTGCAGAATAAAATCATTTGCCCTGTTCTCTACACAGGGCAGAGAAAACCTGGGTAACAGCAGCCAGATCCCCTCTTAGGGCTTCACTGATTCATCCTAGCCATGACATGGAAGAGGGAGAGGATACTTCCTTTGCCACAGCCTTTCCCCTTATGAAGGCCAGCACAAAAACCTGCAAAAATCATGGTGGCTTTTGTGCTGTGTCCACTAAAATTGGCAACAAGGCCAATTTATTTTTTTCCTCTAATGCCTCTAATGCCAAGCTGTTGACAATAATTTCTCCTCCAGGTGCAAGTTTTTTGGGAAATGCTGGCTCTCTCAATACCTGGCTTTAGCCTCTTATTTTTCTACATCCTGCCACATTACTGGCACTGCCTATACTTTCAGGTCTTGTGTAACATCACAGTTTTTCTCCAAGTTCTACAAAGAAAAAAAAATTGAAACAAAAGAAACAAAGTAATGCATTTCCCAGCCCCTCCTAACATGAACAGGTGACATTATATGACATGAGTTGGGGGGGGATAACCTTTTCCTGCTGTTAGCAGCAGAGAGTCCTTCTGCCCTTGTTCTCCATTTGGTCTTGGGCACTGCTGAGATCTGGCTTTTGAACAACAGAGAGGTGCATCTATAAAGCAGCAGGCCAGCAGGTCATGGGAGGTGATCCTGTCCCATTGCTCTACCCTGGTGAGATCCCACCTACAGTGCTGCATCCAGCTCCAGGGTCCCAGCACAGGAAGGACATGGACCTGTTGGAATGAGTCCAAAGCAGGTCCACCAAGATGATCAGAGGGATGGAGAATCTCTCCTGTGACAAAAAGCTGAGAGAGTTGGAATTGTTCAGCCTGCAGGAGAAAAGGCTTTGGGAAGACCTAATGGTGACCTTCCAGTACTTGAGGAGAGACTACAGCAAAGTCCCTATAGAGAGGGACTATTTACAAGGACATGTAGTGACAAGACAAGGGAGAATGGCTTCACACTGAAAGAAGAGGTTCAGATCAGATACTACTGAGAAATTATTTACTGTGAGGCACTGGCACAGGTTGCCCAGAGAAGCTGTGGATGCCCCGTCCCTGGAAGTGTTTGAGGCCAGGCTGGATGGGGTTCTGAGCAACCTGGCCTAGTGGGAGGTTGTCCCTGCTCATACCAGGGGGTTGGAATTGCATGATCTTTAAGGTCCCTTCCAACTCTGGCCATTCTATAATTCTGTGATTCTATGAAAAGTTCACTGTCAGAAATGGCTGTGTATACACAGCCTGATTTGATTAAATGAAATCTATTTTCATGAGAGAAATTTGCAATATGTACTGACAGAGGCACAGGAGACAAGTTTTGTTGAAGCTGAAAGAGGTGGTGGACTTGGGTTAGGAGGAACATAGATACTTTTGGAAATTGAAACCTAAAACTAAACCCCCATAAGAAGAGACTGTAGGTGGTTTATTAGTGGAGTAAAAACAGAATTCTGAAAAAGAGTGTGAGAGAGCAGGAGTTAGTGCATGGTTAAAGGACTGCAACAGGGTTTAAATTTTACAAGAAGCAACCGATGGGATAAAGTCAGTATTTAAAAATATATAAAATCCATGAAGGTCAAACAGCAAAATGTAACAATTATAAAATAAATTTGAGACATACTTGAAGTTTGAAAATAAAATTAATTTAGTGGAACTATTAAAGGCAAGACCCAAGATCCATTGAAGTTGGTGGAAAGACAATCACCGACTCCTACAGTGTTGGAGCAGGACCAAAGAGAACAACAAAGTAATTTCCAATGACTGAAAAAGTATCAAAATCTCAGTGGTTTCTTCACATCTGTGTCTGATAACAAAGAACACTGGTGACATGCATGAAGGATGCGTTTCTGGGTACTAATGAGGACAAAGCGAAGGAATCTGTGAAGTAACCAAGTACAGGAACAAAATAAAGACAGGTAAGTAGTAATGGATTATACCCACAGATGAAGCACAGAATTTTTTGATTTTATCTGTGCACTGTAAAATTTTTCCTGCCATGTTGAGGAAAGTCTTAGAAATTGGTATTCTGGAGCATTTCTGAGTACTGAGTTCTGAGTACTGGGCACCAAATAATTGAATGTCAGTTGCTAAAAATCAAATAGAAGACTAATATTTTAAGTTATTTTATCTTTTGAATGGACTTTTATATATTTTGGCCAAATATTAGTAAATGAAATTGACATTTTTGGTGATTTCTTCTAGAAACACTTCCTTCACAAAAAACAAGCCATTATATGATTTGCAATGAGACACAGAATATTTGGACTGAAGGTCTGGACTCTCTCTTGTTTCTGGTTACTTTTATAAACCAAAAAAAAAAGCCATACCAACAATAAACAAACTAAAATATTTCTGAATATGAAATATCATGTGTATTGGACATAGAGCACACTCACTGGATTTAAATATGTCAGAATGAGCTTAGGCATGTCTGAACAAAATATTCGCTATCTTTGTATACGAACATGCCCACTGGCAATCCATGGTTCCTTGTCTGAACACATCCTTAGGAATTCCAAAGAATTGGGGAAGTATAATTTTCTAGGCTATCACCTTAATCATTCTTCCCTGTATGTTTGGCTATTCCTTTGTTCCCACAGGACATTGTCACAGCTGAATGCAGCAGTTGGGACTGGTGAACAACTGGGAGTTAACTGCAAATTGCTAAGGGTGTTTAGTACACTACTTTGCTGTTAATTGTTTTATACCTGCTGTGCCTGTCCCAGCTGAAGAAGTTGGGAAAGACAGGACAGACACCAGCGAAGCTGCATATGTACTGCAGTGGAAGAAATAAAGTGGCTTTTGCAAAGCCAGATGCTAAGGCTGTTTAGGAGAAAACCTCCAGTATGTTCTTCCTTTGGGTAAAGCAGATAAAACCAGACCATGCAGAGATATAAACATGCACAGCTACTCCATGAGCCCAAACTGGCTGCAATTCTTCCATCAGTCTCTGTGAAATCTGCTATAATCTCATGACCCAGCTGTGAACTGTTCCCTTAAAAAGCAATTCCTCTGGGTATTGGGTTTCTGATTATTCAAGACAGCCAGATGCAAACAGAAGACCTGCAACACATTTCAGGTGCTATTGAAATGCAAATACATATAAGGTATATTCTTTCTACTTCTCCCAGAGACACATATTTCAAGCAGTTTCATTTGCAATGAAAATTTATTATGGCAAAATATTGTGCTCTACAGTTAGAAAGAGGTAACTTACTCTTAAAGGTCTACCAGACTTTATCCTGATTTCTGCCCGCTAAGAAACAGGAAGACTTTAGACCTCTGTGGTTGCACAGATAGGATTGCAAAAATGCCCTGCAGTACAAGCTCCCACTCTTCAGTCTGAACTGCTTTAAATGTCCAAAATGATGTAGCTTCTGGCTCTCCATTGTTTCCTCTGGGAGACAACTTCTCTTATGTCAGAGCTTTTCTCCCTGTTCTGTAAAACATAGCCCCTACTGATATTTAATGATATAAACCACAACAGATGGCTGGCAGAGCATTGTGGTAAGTTAATAGCAACTCTTGTGGGCATTTAGAAGCTTAAAAAACCTTGGAAGAATCCTCTAGTGTGGATTGTAACTAAAAGAAAAGAGAACCACAGAGATAACATTAAAGATATTTTTGTCCTACTTGAAATGTAGGACCTGTCACTGGTACCAAAAAACTAAGAAAGATTTATAAACTGAGAGTCATGGAAAACCTCTCCCTACTCATAAACTTTTAGCTTGCTTTCACAAAAAACTCACAAAAACAAAACCAACCTTTCTCCCAACAACATTTTGTATATGCTGCTCTTTCAAGGAAAGGCAGAGTAGCAGGGGATGGTATTTCATGGTGTCGCATGTCCCACCTGCAAATTCCTGAGGGAACCTCCCAGTTTGGGATTCCAAGAGGGAGCACCAGCCCAGTAGCCATTAGCAACTAGCTGACTGTGCAGATTTGGCAGGTGCAGGTACAGGTGTGGGGCTGGATGCCTGACTGAAGAGGCACCTCACTCAATTTGACCTTAGACAAAAACTCCCAACTCATTTACTCCATAGAGGTGAAGTTCAGTGTCCCTGAAACCCTTCTCTTGAACTCTGACACCAACCTCTAAAAGGTATTTAAGTGTTCCACTCCCACCAACTACAACAGCATCCAAATACCTCTCAGTACCTGCCTGACAGGAACGACAACTATTTGCTTGAATAATTTAAAACCCAATGCCAAGCACCACTGATGCCTTTCTGTCTTCCCAGCCATCCCAAAATCCTGACATTTCACTTTCCTCAGGCCAAAGCTCCCAGAAATCAAGCACAGCTTCTGCAAATCCCTTCCCCTTTGCCGCTCACGTTCCCTGGCTGTGAACAGGGACAGTGATGTATGATGTGCCTTGGCTGACGATGGCCCAGCTCCGCCAACAACCCGCCCTGGCTCTTCCCGCTGCAGGGAATGCCACGGGATTTTCTTACATGGAAAACAAACAGTGCCCCCGAGCTGTGCCCCCATCCCCAGCAGCGATGCTGGCCCAACTCCTAACGCCAAAGCTCAAGAGACAAGAGCTCAAGGCTGAGTTTTTGTCATAACTTGCATTGTGTAACAGGGTCTGGAGAGCTGCTGATTTCTGAGCAAGAGGGTATTAACAGAATTCTGCAGCTTAAGGGCCAGGGGAGGATGACTTCTGTGAGATTTTATGAATAGACATTACGGCACAGACTATAAATAAGTCACTTAGAGGACTGGTATGTACACACACTGTTGTAACATTCCTGTTGATTTTACTTCCTGCAATTATGGCCTCTGGGTGAAATGACAGCTCCCAGTAATGGGGTGGGGACTGGGTTGGCCAAGCATCCTCTTTAAGGTGGCAGCTCTCCTCTATAGA
The DNA here is from genome assembly GCA_013389925.1 of Aegithalos caudatus. Taxonomy (NCBI): domain Eukaryota; kingdom Metazoa; phylum Chordata; class Aves; order Passeriformes; family Aegithalidae; genus Aegithalos; species Aegithalos caudatus. The sequence continues at coordinate 238,692 of WEIU01010085.1, forward strand.
GGCTTGGCATACAAAAAGGGATGGGCTAAACCCAGGCACATGGAAGTTAAAAAAAATCCACTTCAGTACTTTCAAAATTTCACAGGGTTTATAAAAGGAAATATGAAAGGTTTGTCTATATTTAGGTCACTTATACAGGGCTGCATTTACATTGTAAATCTATCACCTCTCTTTCTGCACCCTCCCACCCCCTTCCAGTGCTCTCCATTCAAGCCAGAGGCCTTTCATTTTCTCCTTCATAGACTTAAAAGCACTGGTTTGATGTCTGGCACAGTCTCCTGGCACTTCATCCTACCTTAAAGTTTTGGTAGGGGAAACTGGAAGGATTTACAGGTAAAAAAGGCAAGAAAGTTCCCTTCTATAAAAATCTCCTTTTAAATTCAAAATTTCAGAAAGTAGTAAAACTTGTATCATATGGGTTTAGATCCCAGGTCCACACCAAAGGCTGGAAGACCACTGGGTCTGAACCTTCTCCTTGGAGCCTCTTCTTTCCCATGTTACTAGCTGGGCTAGAAGAATGTTCCAGAGATGAGGGGGTAAAGCTGGTGTACCTGTATACTTTGGTAAAGTTTTCCTCCTTTTTTGTGTTTCCTGAACCCAAAAATCTAGGTCATGGAAAAACACCCAAACCAAACAGCAAACTGAGTTGGCAAGAGAATCTAGAAATGACCACACCAGGGAAAAAAGATGCAACTTTAACACACTTACCAGTTGGTTTTATGATTTTCTTGTTCCTGTAGACACCAACGTACACACAAAATACTTGTTTTGAGAGATATTTGAAACACTGATGGATCAGTAAATTCACAGCACTTAATATAAAGTACATTATAAGGCTTTTCCAAAATATGCCTGAACTTTTATATGCTTAGCTTTGAGATCTATTTTAAGTAGTTGCATTAAGCAGGAGTTTTGCCAGTGACATCTGACTAGGGCTTGACCATAGCTTGGTCACACATTACTGAAGTCCAAGTTTCTAAAATATGCTTTCTTGTGCCTTTCAACCTCCATGTAGCCTAAAGGAGTTCCCTTGTGCTGTCACTCTATTTCTTTTGCCACTGACTTCTAAAATTTCTTGTTTTTCAAAAAAAATTTTGGAGAATATGTACTGAGTATCCCTGAATCTTCCTAGGCCTCTGACTGACAAATCTACGGGGAAGTCTAAAACCAGCCAGGACTCCATGAGAGTTACACACCAGCTGGGAAGTTTCCTTGTGTCTTGCTATTGCCAAATGTAGGTGCAGTGCTACGAAATATTTAGGCTCTTTCATTTTTACGTTCATCACATACATGCCAGCACCCATTTACTCTTAATCTAAAAATAAAACTCATTCACACATGATGGAAGTATTCTTCACTATTATCATGATGTAAAATCCCTATGCCTTCAGAAACTCTGAGCTGCTGCTGAAAAGTGGTATAGTTTTAAAGCTAGATTAAAAAGAATGAACAGCAGCAAGCATTTAGCTTTAGTTTTAGTAAGGAAAGTGTTTTTCTGGTTGCACAGACAGGCAAAATGAAGAAAAGGGAGGTCATCCTTCTAGAGAGTCAAGACATGCTTGGAACACTGCATAGCAGGGCTCTTCTATAAGAAGATAAAGCAAAAATGCTGAAAGCACAGAATAATGCTCATTTTTCCATTTTAAACAAGAAAGTGAACTACATCAAGCTAAGATATGTGGGAAAAAATAAATTTTTTTCAATAACATGCAAAAATCATTAAGGTAAATTAAAAAACTTTCAGAACTAAGGATTATTTTGGTCAGAGAAACTGTGAGCTGAGGCAGCCTCTCTGGAGCAAACTCAGCATCGCCACCTGAAGCTAGATTTAACAGAAACACAACTTATGCATGTGGTAGGTAGGGCCAACCTTAGTTTCTTGAGTGGTCTCTTTGATGTTACTAATTTTATGTTGTGTTTTAGAATTCAGAATAAAATTGTGGCTGCCCAGTTGGCTCTTTGATGAGGTATTATTCATAAGCAAATGGGGAGGTTACTGTGAGGATGTGCTGCATGTGGCTGAGGTTAAACACACCAAAACAACTGTTATGGTTTCTAATTTGAGCAACACAGCAATTACTTCTCTCTGACCTACCTGGAAACCAAACAGAAGGATTCATCCCTCCCTTTTATTGACCAGACTAGTTTAGTCACACATTTTACTTATCCTATCATCACCACCTAATTGCTTACAAATCTTCAAAATTAGCCTGATACTATGACAGAATTAATATGGAAATGTTAATAAAATTACATTACAGAGTTGCCATCTTCATCCAGACTAAATGAACCATAACCTCACTTTAGGGTTTTCATACTCCCTTAATGCAAAATTGCTTTTCAAAACAAGATTTTATCCAATTGACTGCTGTATTTTATGAGTGCAAGATGAGCAGGAACAATCCAGGAGGCAGCTGATCCTGCACTGGGAACCTGATTTAGGGGCTGGTAACAACTATATGCTGCAGATAGGCATTATGCCAAGGAAACTACAGGCTCTGCAATTCACTTATTCCAGAGCCCTGAAAAATCACATTTTCTAAGGAAAGACAAGACTGTGAAAACTAGTGGATAGTATGGAAGGCGAGGAGAGCAGAAATCAAGGAACCAAAGCATGCCCTTGGGTGAGAAGATCACAACAAGCCCTACCTCTTCACTGGGCCTTGCTCATTCATTGGTGACATCTGGGTCAGTCAACCCTTCCTGCCTCTGGTCTTTGCTCTTGCTGATAAATCCTGAGCCCATTATTTTGAGTGGTTTTGTGAATGACAGACACCCGTGGGCAATGCACTCACAAAAATCTATACTTGTTTTTGAGAATGCACTGCCCACAGGCACATGTATAGGTTTTGGCCCACTTTGCAGCACTTGTTGCTAAATGCAGAAAACACGTCAGCTTAATTCACTTTCTAGCATGCACATTGCTTGTTTTTTCCTGAAGTAAACAATGCTGATGTCAAGGTATGCAACGCTGATGTCCCAAGCCTGGAGCTTGAGAACTACCCAGAGATACTGAAGAACTCATTCTTGAGGTACTCTTCCCTCAGAAAGCAGGCTGGTATTTTTTCTAGCATTTCCACTCACTACGCTCTTTAAGTTTTAACTCTCCTACAAGCAACATCACTCCAGAAATGAGCAGGAGAGGGACCTGATGTACCACATGGGCTCCATGATGTTAGCCCTGAAACAAATGCGACCCCTTGGAACTGCAGGTACCAGCTACTGTGGCCAGAAAACAGAGTTCTCTCTACTGCAACCTGCCCAGTCTTGCTCAAAGTGGATGTGTGCCAGAGACTCTCTGCTGAGTGCTAGGGAAGGGTGAATGGTATGGCCAGTGTTTCATTTTGAAGTGGCACTTCCAGTGCAAAGCACAGATCTCATCATAGCCCGTGAGGTGATCCCAGATTTCTGTCTCTCAGAGGCCATTAACAAGCCAAGCCCTTTAGACTTTAGAAATCCAGGCCCTAATGCCCAGAATGACATTTACTATTTTTGACCACATTTTCTGCCATTGTATGACTTGTTTCCAGCCTAGCAGCAGGTCTGTTAACATCCTGTTCACCCCAGAATTCACACACTATGGTGAACTCCCTATGGTGTGGATATGGTCCAAAGGTCTTTCCATAAAAGACACTCACTGCAGTGTGTCTCACTGGTAAAAACAGGGAACTATGTTACCATCTGACCAATTGCTGATGTGCATATCTGATTTTCCTGGCATTAAGTAAATGCAAGTGTTCTGGGCACAGCATCAACGTTCTGGCAATTTTCTGATACGTTGGCTTTCTTAAGGACCAAAGTAGAAGAATACAGAAACTGTTTCATGGATAGTTGCTTTGGATTCAGTTCTGCAGGTTCAGATGGTATTAACACAACTAATAAAACAGGAAACCTTTTCATATCAGTATTTCAGTACATGCTTTTCTTTTTGTGGTGTTATTTTCATCCTGTGTCAGACAAAAATTTACTGCAATTCTGAAATGCTGAAAATATTTTCAGAAGATGTGATCAAACAAAAAAAACCCAAACCAAACAGAAAATAAAATCCACAGCAAGATAAATAAGACAGAATTCCTCATGGTAGACTTGGCTGTGCTGGGTTAATGATTTGACTTGATGATCTTAAAGGTCTTTTCCAACCCTAAATGATCCTGTGGTTCTATGAAGCAAAAACTTTGTTTACCTAGACATGCAGAGCTAAAGCTTTATAAACTGAGGGCATGTCTGCATCTTTTAAAGCCTCTCTTATAAACATCCTTTTCTAATACTGTCAAAACACAAAACAGACTCCAATTTTTAAATTAACTTGTCAGCATTTGTGAGATGCTAAGCTAAAGAGAAAAATACAGAAGTTGTATGTGGCCACATACACAGATTTTGTGTATTCGTGATGTTTTCTTTTGCTCTGTTGACAACCTCAGTCCTTCACTCCTAGTAACCACAAGAGAGATACACCTGTGGCAACTCAGAGCCTGGAAATCAAGCCTTTAAAAATCAACTTCAATTAACGTGCCTCCGTGTCACCTGATGTACCTTGGAGGCGAAAAAAGTGGATATGAAAGTGTGTTTGTTTTCCTTTGCCATGCCTTGCAATAAGAAATTTCATTCAATATTTATCTAAGGATTTCAGTAGTAAGTAGAGAGTTTGTGGCAATCCAGTGAATGTTTTCACAGCGCTGTTGTTACTGCAGTTGTAAAGTTTCACTTATGATTGAATGTTCAGGGCTGGTAAAACCCTGTGTCTCTTTACTGCTCACAGATGTGTCAGAAAAAAATTTACTAAATGCCTGTTTTTTATTACTGCTCTGCTGATCCTTTTTCTGTGGACATTCCAAAATGCAAGTTAAATCCGATGGTGAATGTATCTTCCAGATACTCACATTAAAGAGCGTAATTCATGTAACATAAAACATACTACCATAACAAAGCTGTAAGATTTAAAAACAGACTTTTTTGGAAGCAAGATCTAATTTCATCCCACACGAATGTTCTCAATTCAATTACTGAAATAAACATATATATGTGCGTATATATATATATATATATTTTTTTTTTTTAATATATATTTACTTTATAAAAATATATGCAGGCAAATGTAGCTATCTGCAAAAGGAACCCATAAGTTCTGCCAGTTGGATGCAGATGTAGATACCTGAAAGAGTGTGCTACAAATTTTATGTACATATTGAAGTCTATTTCGGCATTTTGTTGTTTTATTTAATCTGAATCATCTACGTAGAAACTCCTGGTATTTCTTGGTATCACAGCTCAACCTCAGAATGCCCCGTACACCCAGCGTAAACAATCCTTTGGTTGTACAAAGCTGCCAGGAATTCTCTGGAAGTCAAAAGGTCAAACACACACTGACTGTTCAAGGTCCTATTTTCATAAACATTGCTGATCAATGAATACTGTGAATTTATTTTCCTCTTTCAGGTTGATAACACATCTTTTTGGATAATAAGTTTTAGAATGATATCAGAGCCTGCCATGCCGTCCTGAGGGATTTCAGTCTATTCTACCAATGACACACATTGTGTCACATATGTGGGATTTATTAATCCTGTTACAGCTTCTGTGGCCAACTGCATAGAACAGTTACAACTGGATACTTTTTTTTTTTCCTGCAAACAGATTAGGCAGGAAAGAAAGACACTTTTCTGATAATCAGAGAGAAGAAATGATTAGAACCTTGCAAGACCAATTAATTTAATGTCCCATATTCATCTATTACACATATACTAGTAGAAAAGTGGTTTTAACCATCAATACAAGTCCTTGGGTTCTTAATTTTTAACATAATCGAGATGATGTAACTGTACAAAAAACTGCAACATCTTTCATCTAATTAAGTAATGTAGGACTGAAACTAAAAAAATCCCAGTACCTCCATTCAGACCGGAAAACATGTTAGATGTACCACAGAACAATGATACAACCAACATCTTGATTTTATAACTTTACTCTGCTTTTGTGAACGTACAACCAGTTATTTACATTACCAAAATGGATTTTCCTGTGATGTATGACTAATAAACACTGACGCTCAAGCACCTGCAAAAGAAATGTCGCTGCTTTGTAGTCTCTGCCATGAACATTTCACCTTCTATCGTCTGTAATGATCTCAAATTCTTCTCATCAAAGTATATGTTACTGAGGCAAGGAGCCTTCTTTAGTACTTTAAACACATGTTGTGACATCCACTCTATTTAATCTTCCTGCCTTTTTCCTCTGAAAAGGATGTTGTCATGCATGAATATACTGTTCCTTTATGCAACTCCTGCCACAAAGCCAACCATGTCTTCCACACAAACTTTTGCCTTTGTTGTGGTTCACTGTCTTTTAAAATCATCTTTTCAGCTGCACTGGAATTAGCCATCATCCATCATGCTGCAAACCCAAATAGCAGATTTAATGAAAATAAAGTCTAATTTTATAGTTTTTGCCCCAGTGGAAACAAATCTGTTTTATGCCAGTGCTGTTGCTAACCAGAAGACAATGCAGATTCTCAACATCTACTGAGGTGCCAGAAGGGGACAGAAGTAGCACCTCCCTCCAACTTTCACAAAGACATTCCATGTTGGGATTAGGGGAAGAAAATAATGCTAACTATACTGAGGTAAACACCATTTTTATATTGATAGCATAAGACAGAGCTGTCTTATCATATTGAGTCTCTCTGATGGAGTACCTGCTTCTTTCAGAGCGCAGTTACCGTCCTACAACAAAACCAGTTGTGAAATCCATCAACTGTTATGAGATCCACCATATACAAAAAAAGTGCGGCAGCAGTTCAGTATTAACTGGTTTTGACACAAATTACATGTGGCATGCACCATCTGGCTTCAAAAAAAAAAAAGCAGACAAGGCAAGGAATAAGCAGGGAGACCACCATTGCCTTTCGTGACTGAGGAGGATCAGAGAAAAGCAAGCTTGAGCAGCAGATATTTGCTGCAGGTAATGGTATCAGGATATAAAAAATGGCAGCTGTCAGAGAGATCCAGAACTTATTTCAAAAGGCTCAGAAACAGAAGGACCTTTGCTAATTAAATATTCTATAAAGCAAAGAAAATGTACAGGACAAACAATAAATCACATAGCTCCTTAGAAGTGATTGTGTTTTGAAAAAAAAACCACCAAAAAAACCCAGTGATTTTTATGTAAGGAAAAATATTTCAAAGTGAGTATTCTGTGCAAAGCCATATGCAGAAAGTGTTTCTGTGTCATGTAAACTTCATAGAGTTCTTCTGTTCTCTGCTCTGTGCCTCTGGGACCCTGTCTGGCACCATTTGACCTCCAAGGAGCTTTAATGAAAAGCACATCAAGCCCAAGTGAGGGACTTTTTGATGTTAGCACTGCACATCCCTAAAGAAACCAATACTTTTCAAGTGGTGTTGCACCTCCTCCAGTAAAAGCAGCTTGTCCTCAAGACAGCAGTGTGTTTTGAAAATAAAGCATCTAACTCTTGCAGCTCTCACACTTGCACAGAAATGGTCATGAGTCCATTCATGAACAATTCCCAGGCAAAATACATGCCAGTCCCAAACACAAAGTGCCACGGTGTCATCTTGGAATACAAATTCCTTTTTGAATGAGTAAAATAGACACTGTCAGGATACTATTTCTGGGATTGGCAAGACAATGTGCACCTGGAGCAGCAGAGCTGTCCTTGGCAAAATCGGTTCCGATGGTCAGCTCTCCCCCGTCATCTTAGACAGACCATGCTCTTTAGCTGAAATTTAATCACCTTAATGCACCTCACCAACCAGCCCTACAGCACAAAAATTCATAGGGTCTAATTGATGGGCTGGTAGAATGAAGATGTGCCTTCCTACCTGCAATTAGATAAGGCAGCAGCTGACATGCACATGCCAGCACAGACTTAGCTGACCTCTGGACACATTCTAGCTGGCACTTAAGCACTAGAGTTGTCTGATCAACAGAATTTTAGACTGATCCCTCAAGTGAAATTTAAGTGTTTTAACAAAAATGTACTTTTACAAATATGAAATACGCATTGCAGAGTGGGATTTCACTTTTTGCTTTATTCTGAAGAGAAAAGTACCATAGTAGAACCTTCTGGCACAAAATTCTCAAATAGCTTTAGAAAAAAATGTAAAAATAACTTAAAATCTGAAAAATGTACTGAGACATTTAAAATCAATGACCAGTTCCCCTCAGAGCTGAATACAAACACTGAAATATGCTGGCTTTATAGGTGCTAATGTCTTGAAGTGTAACATTGCCTAACTTGCTACTTGTGATCCTACTTCTGATCTTAGAAGCAAGGTCACGATCCTACAACCTTAAAGTTAATTGCCAGTTTTTGTACACACTTTGATGTGAGCTGAAGTAGGGCTCAAAGCAATCATGGATATACTTAAGCTCCTTTAAATCAAAGTGACTACGGGAAGGGGAAGACGGCAGAAGCGGTGCCCTTGGAAACACCCTGTAAAAATGGAAATTCTCCCTTCCTGAAGGAACTCCTATTCTCTGCATATCTGGAGACTTTGTCAGCAGTTAGTAAATAAGCTGTCCTTTTTCTCCCATCTTTCTCTTTTGACTCTAAGACATCAATAAAAGATCAGAGGTTGACCTAAGAAAATGTTCATGTAACACTATTCAGTGAAAAATACTGAGCATCATAGCTCCAGCTCAGTATGTATTTAACTAAACTATTTTTGATGGACTACATTTAGAAAAAAAAACCAAAACAACCCAACTCATTATCCACAGAACAGATGGGAGAAATGCCAGATTACGTACCAGCACACAGATGGGCGCTTTCATTGGAAAACTATAGAAAGACATGTCATGGTTGGCTTAGGAAGAAGTGACAGATATTGATATAATCACATTAAATGCAGAATTTCCTATTTCATAGCTGTAATTATCATGGTTTTCAATTTTCAGTATTTCAAGCCTTTGTGGGTTGTATCTTTAGGAAGAAGCTGCTGAAGGAACCTCAGATTTTCAGTAAAATAGGGATTTAATTTTAAATTAAAGACTTGCAGTGTTCAAACATAAAGTTCACAATAATTTCCCTCCACTGTAAACTTACACTGATTGCACATAACCAAACAACTTAATTCTACAACAATTCCATGAATTTGATGAACCTGGCTGGGACAACCTCAAGCTCAAATACAGGCTGGGTGGAGAATGGATCCAGACAAGGTCTGGAAAAAAAGACCTGGGGCTGTTTGTGGATAAAAAGTTCAATATGACCCAGCAGTGCATGCTTCCAGCCCAGAATGCCAACTATATCCTGGGCTGTATCCAAAGAATTGCAGCCAGCAGGTCAGAGGAGGTGATTCTGCCCCTCTGCTTCATTCTTCTGGGACCCCATCTGGAGCTCTGGGGCCTCAACCCAAAAATGACATGGAGCTGTTGGAGCAGGTCCAGAGGGAAGCCACTGAGTTGATCAGAGGTCTGAAGCACCTCCCCTGTGAAGACAGGCTGAGAGAGCTGGGCTTGTTCAGGCTGGAGAAGAAAAGGCTCCAGAAAAGACTCCATCCTGATGCCTAAAACTCGTCTTACTCTAAAGCTTGCACACCCCAAAAGAGTGACTTTTTTACTTTTGTAATGGATTTCTTTCTAAGTAGAACTTCACAATTATTTTCATTATGAGGGATCTGGTCCTAAGACTAAAATGTGACAAAACTTTTTCATTACATAAAGTAAGAGAAAAAATTACACATGGATGTACCTTGCAGACACCTCAAAAGCACATCCAGCTTTAACCATATCCCATTCTCATCAGTCTGTACTGCCATGTGAGATTTATCAGTGACTTCCTACATCCTATACAACAGTGCTGATTGGTGTGTAAAGGACTGGAAGGAAATATCATGAGTCCTGCATAAATGAATGGGACACAGGAGACTGCTGCTTTTCACCAGACAACACTGTAAGAGGTAACTTATTGGCAAATAAAGTGAAGTTGTTTAGCCCTGATTTCATTGCACTGACCTGGTCTTTGGGAATCTGAAATTTTTGTCCTGGCAAATTGTCTGGTCCTTATCACCAGAGATAAGAAAGTTAAAAATTTCTAGACATACATGGATTTTTGGTTAGGGTCCTCTGCTTTCACATACTAAGCAGGATTTATACACACGGGGACAAAAGGCCACAGCAGTTGTGATTCCACTCTCCTTGTAAAAGCTGGAAGCTTTTTAAAAACAGTAAAGTCAGAGTTGTTTTTAAAGTTAGAAAAGAAAAAGAAAACTAATTACAAATGAAGACCTTCGTTCAACAAGCTACTCAAGCAGAATATAAATCTAAAGCAACAGTACTTCCAGCTGAAGTGGACAGTAATCATTTATACTTATACATGGCACCCACTTAAGTACCTTGATGAATTAAAGCCAAGTGTGCAACACTAAATTTGGGAATAGTCTCTTTCAAACAATATTTTAAAAAAATGAACAAATAACCTTGAAATGTCCTACACCTGAAATGTCCTGGAGGCCTGTCATAAGTGTACTACACCTGTTGGAGAAAGCAACCTGCTGCAGGGAAGGTCAGTGGAGTCTGGTGGGTTAAAGCAGCCTAAATAAACAGATGTGTAATTGTTCACTTGTGCTTCAGCCAAGCTTGGAAGCAAAAGCCAAGCAATTCTGTATTACGCTGATGTCCACTCTCTACCATTGTTAAATTTTGCCATTCACATGCATTTTACGTTTTTCATTTTTTCAGAGGAGTGTGTAAAGAAGAGCATGTCTCCATTAGATTAAGGGTTAAATACAGCTATTTATGCACAGTTCTTGGTGCTTTTCAGAGCCAGTTCCAGAAACTTACTGCCTTCTGCTTTTGCCTGCTTGTAGTCATATTGAGATTAATGAGTTTTACGCACGAGAAGTTGGAGTGAAAACAATCTTGAAAACAGCTGACTGATTCTTAAGCACCACTGCATTGCATCACCCTTAATTCCAGAGGGTTGGGATCAATGGCACAGGGTCTCGCTGGAGGCCTGTCAGTAGTGGTGTCTTCCAAGGTTCAATACTGGGTCCAGTCTTGTTTTATTTATTCATCAATGACTTGGATGAAGGGACAGGTGACTGAGCTCTGGAACAGGTTGCCCAGAGATGTTGTGGATTCTCCCTCACTGTAGATATTCAAGAATCATCTGGACACAATCCTGGGCCATGTGCTCTGGGATGGCCCTGCTTGAGCAGGGAGGTTGGACCAGGTCACTCACGGTGGACCCTTCCAATCCCACTCTGGGATTCTATGAATACTGAGGAAAGAGCCTGTCTGAGTCTTATTCAGCTGAATTGTTGTAAAAGTACCCACAACAGTAGCTCATGGCAAGTTTGCTTTTATCTCTTTTATATCCTGGCTTCCCCTTGCTTTTTAATTTGCACTGTATCTCAACCTCCCCTGCAGATGCTGCTGTCTGGCTGATTACAAGCAGGCACAGGGACTCTGGCAGACACTCTGTTGTGCTTAGGACAGGGATATTCTGTCTGATACAGTCCAAGAGGAGCAGGACAGATTCAAGGGACTCACAGCTATATTTATTTACTTATTTACTTATTTACTTATTTTTCCTACGCAAACCAAATTTGCACTTACCTAGACATGTATATGCACACACACTCTTTGTAGAGAGCTGTTTTTTCATTTCATTAAAACTTCCTAATTTTTGAGCTTTCCTGGAATTACATTCCTATTTACCCAATGCAGTAAACTGCTTGTTCACCAATAAATAATATCACCTCACCAACAGAGCATTTACAGAAGCAGAAATTATTATAGGACTTAAAAGACAGACAAGGAAACTCACTTTCTATGCTCATAAAATGAAAGCCTTAAGCGGGCACTTCATTTCCTCATTCAGTTAGCATTTGACATGTGCTTAATTGTAAAAGGTTTTATAATCATCATCAAAACGTATATTTAAAATTGCAGAATGGATCAGACGTACTCTCAGATAATAGGAAAAGTTGTAACAAATACATTAGGAGTTGTATAGTCTATCCCATCCTTCCTGTGAAATGATAACTCTTCAGTAGTTCTGCCAAAGTATAACCCTCGGGCCTGATTTCCTTAATGTTGAATATCAAAGATTTTTGAAACCTCAGACAAATTAATTGCCTTTTCTAAGAGCAATGTCAACAAAAAATGAATTTCTGTCCAAAAAATTTTGAAAAAAAGACTTTTTTCAGGAAAAGCTCTGGCCCTCCATCTTCTGAGGCAGAAAACCTAATTCTGGTAAGACAAGATTCTGGGCAAAGGATGTGATTTATCCCTTAGCAGTCATTTAGCCCATGCTCCCAAGCAGCAAAACACCAGGACTTCCACTTTGTGTGATATTCAGGCCTGGTGGGGGTGATGCCAAGACTGAGATCAACACAAGTGAGTGCAGGAGTCTTTCCCAGCACTGCCAATTAATCCTGTCTGAGCCCAGACAACGCAGAAAAAAACCTCCCATTCAAATGTAAACAAGAGAAAAACAAGAGAAAAAAGATGAGTGGGGAGTACCTGGAAAAAAACATTATGGCTGAGGTGAGCTTGAGAACTGCATCATAGATCTCTGTAAGAATGTTACTATATTCTCTTTACTGAAGCCTTTATGTTGCATTTAATACACTTTGTGACCTAATGAAAAACACAAATAATTCCACAGTCTGAAAGAACTCAGCATTTTTCAAAATCCTACTGTGTCAAGCAAGTTATTCAAAATAAACTCTTAGAAGGGCAGAATGATAATCAAGGACTTTCTTTATCCAACAAAAGAATTTCTTTAGTCACATATCCTGTAAGAACTTCTTTAGGAAAAAACAGAGAACCCCAAATCTAGGCATGCCTAGATATTAATGGCAATAGGCTTTGCAAAATTAAGGAGGAAATATTTCCTCAATGGGGGGTATTAAATTATTTCCTTGAGCAGTCCAACAAGATCCTGGACAACATCATAATAGGAAGTGACATAACGGAAGAAAAGGTCAGGCCTGTGGTGCATACACATGATATGCTGTGGGACTTCTCCCCAAAGGAAGAATTTGGAGCTAAACATGGTACAGTCTGAGTATAGCCTGGCTATTCCCACACATCTCTGCCAGCAGCAGGAATCCCTCACCAGTTCTTTCCATCCCACTCGTGACCATGTGCATTTATCCCTCCTGTTGGTCACCATTTATCCTTAACCTGGTTACTCTGCACCAGCTGCCTATAAGATGCAATAAAATACCAATATAATAATAAAGAAGCTGTTCATGTGCTTTCACTTCTTTTTACTTATACATTTACAAACTAGAAGAAAAGATTAAGAGCCTGAACTGTGTGACTGCTTCTGATCTTGACTGGACCTGAGCATAGTCCACAGGCTAGGAATTCTAGGAATTGGTGTTATACAGTGTGTAGCTCAATACTGGCAAAACATTTCACTATGTTACTGCCTCAGAACAGAAAAAACCTATAGCTTGTTCTAGACAAATCAAAGACTGGGGGGGCCTCCCAAAACTAAACTAAAAAAAAAACAACCCAAAAAACCACCTCAAAAACATTCAGACAAAGGCCTCAAAATCATTCAGATAAAGGTTGAAGATACAAATCTCTGGAGTTCTACATTTGTGTAGTTTTTATCAGGATTTTTGCCCAAGAAGAGAGCAGCAATAAAAAAACAGATGGAGGACAAATTATATATAAGCCAAGGCAGGGCAGAGCTTCTTTAATTCCTGGGGGACAGAGGGAAAGGTAGAAAGAGGGTAACAAGAATGATACTACAGGAAATCAACATTTTAACGCAAATTCTGCTAAATGCAGATCAAAGGCCGCCTTTTTCTTCATTTTGGAAAGGCATGTCTTTCAAACATAGTAGAAACTCTGTTCTAATGACAAATAATAATTGTATTATAGTTATTGCATATGTGAATTCAGAGCTGCTTCTCTAATGCTTTATGTGCTTTATTGAGACAAGTTGTATCATTGCAGAACCAGGATTCCTTGCCTCTTTCCCTCCCAGGGAACTCCTCCTAGCAAGGGATTTGCAACAGGGGATCAATATAATTAATTTAATTAATTTCCCAGGGCTGTTCTGACTGGAACAGTTTTGGTATTTGTATAGACACTAAATTTGCAACCAGAGACATAGGTAGATACATTACTGCTGAATAAACATCACTCAAGTGCAAAGAAAAACAGGATGAATTCTAGAACTGGGCCAGAATTCCCTGCTATAAATACGTATATTAAGTGTGTGTATATCTAAGAAACTGCTGACACAGCACTGTAGAAAGCACTGCTAGAGGGCTTTCTGCTGCTGCCAACAATGTCATCATAAATCAGAAGGATTCTCAGGAGCAGCTCTGTGGTTAACCTGTGTGAGGATACTGAACAACAGCCCATTGTTGCCAGAAAAGGACTCTTTGACACGGCTTGGCATCACCTCACACACTTAGTGAACCAGAGTTTATACCTATTCCTTGCTTAGCTTAGGTAAGCAGAGAATAAAAAATGTAGTTAGTATTCCATAAAAATCACAACAAAATAGGCACCAGTCAATATCAGGAAAACCCAGCGCTCTCTCCCTGATGTTGAGCACTTGTCCAGCCCATTTGTTTAAAGACAAATATTTGAACAGCTTTGTATCAGATGTACCTTTAGAAAACCAGAAACTGAGAGGGGAAAGAGCACAAAAAATGCTTACTTCTGGAAAAGTTTCATTGCAAGAATGACCATCTATGGAGATCCATGCAAAAATCCATCTCACAATGGAGCCTCTTGTAACATGAGCAAAAGCAGAGAATTGCCAGGACCTCACAGAGACACCCGGCAATTGCTGCTCCCCACTGCACATTGCAGCAGGATTGGGCTCACCCCACCTTCTCTGCAGAACCTGCCTGGAGGATAAAGACTTCCTCAGCTGCCTAGAAAGGGATGTTAGTGCTGTGCTTCAGTGTGTCTAAGATTACACGAAATTAATTCAGGCCTCAGCCTCATGGTTTCACCAAAAACAAGGTCCCACAAATACTCCAGGAATACAAGGGCTTTCATAGGTTTTCTAAATAAACCATCATTGCTTTGGTGGCATTTATGCTCAGGTACAGTTTTCTAATTTTTTTTCTAATGTCTCTCAACATGAAGCTTTCTAATGTTTTAAAACTACGTACTGAAAGTGGCAAAGTTGAGACTGCTGTGCTGGAGCAGTTAACTTGCTGATATTCAAGGATGGACTTACATGAAGACAATTTGCAAAATTCCCTAAACCATGAGAAAAGATGGTAAAAATCAGATGCCTAACATTTTCTTTTCTTCTTGATGGAATTTATTCTGTAAATTACTGCAAAAGAAAAGAATCAAATAGCATGCTACTGGAAAGGCCGCAGTGCACCAACATTTAAATGAGCAAAGCAAACAAGTTTCCTCAGTAATTTGATGAAATCAGGAAAAATGAGATGATAAAAACACACAGATTCACTACTGCATCTTTCATAATGCTGTCAAGTCTGCTGTTACTTGAACTCTATATTTTAAAGAGTCTGTTTCTTTTCTTCCTGTCATTTTTTTCTGCCTGAGAGCTCTAGAATAATTTATGAATATGATTTACTAATTGTATAGTGACACCTTCAGTGTCAGGAAGAAGGGTGCAAGTGAATCCTCTTTTTGCAGGAATGGCTATTTAAATTAAGATCTTTAATCCTCTGACTCAAGGTTCACGGGTGCATTTGCCCTCAGAACAACAGTGCACCAAGATATTTTTCATGAGATACCATACACCATGGGCAAGCATGTGAACAGCCAAAGCACACAGGACTCACTGAGAAGGAAATGAAGACATGAATAGCTCTCACCTCCTCTGATTTCCCAAGAGCCAGAGAACTTCATAAGGATTATCAGATTTGTAGGGATTTTTTTTTGCTGTTTAGTAATTTCTGAAGTTATGTTTTATTTTCTCAAGGGTGATTATTTTGGCCCTCTTAGGGTTTTATGAATTTTGCCTGCTCAACACTGTCTTGAGACAACTCACTGCTGGGATCTTAAAGACCCCAAACTGATTTCATTGTTGAAAGAGCCATTCACCCTGCAACCTTCATGCACCTTGCCTGGTTACCTTCTGACCGAGTACAGATCTCTCTTTATATAGGAAACTTGAGACTCCATGGCCCTGTTCCAGGGGCTAAACAAAAAGAGGTTGTAAACCTTAACCAATCTGCCTCCCTACAACTAGCTAGAGAGACTAATTTTCAGAAATCAAATCCTCTTGCCTGGAAATAAAACACACTTTTGGAACAGCTTTGGATCTACTGACTACTATGAACCAAACCCAAGCTATCCTCCTTTTCTTGCCTCAAGAAACCAAGGATAACTTCAGGAAACCTTTGACAGAAGGAGTCAAACCTGAAAGCTTAGAGAAAGCACTGGCACCAGCAATCAAAGGAAATAGACAAATCTAAGGTAGAAACAAAGAGACAAAAGGGTGCAACATACCATGGTAATACTCCTATGGTAGGGAAAAACCCTTTCCTCAGAGTTGAGAAATAAAACATCACTGAGAAAATAGAGACACTTTTGGTCACAGCAGTTTTTCAATATTGTGTTTAAGAGGAGTTGGTTACTGACACATATGAAACAGTTAGATGGCCAAAAAAATCCATGCACAAAAAATTCTCATTTGTAATACTCCAATACTACTGTGGTGGATCTCTAGCAAAAAAAAAAAAATTGCCAATAACAGCTCATTCATTTTCTTTTTTTTACTTTATATTCAGAAGTTGTTCTTTCTCAGCCTCATCCCTAATAGCATAGGTAGGTGGCATTTACCAATTTCATACAATGAATAGAAATCAGGAACAGAAAGGTCCCTCTTGATTACTTTGCAGTTGAAGTTGGGTCTTCTGTTTGCACTTGAATGGAGCTCCATCCATGCTTATCCATTTCATGATATTATCATAACGTTAATTACACCATTATCCTAAATTACAGATTGTTTGAGAACTTTGTTGAACTCTACTCTTCCTGTTTTCAGAGATTAGCAAGGTAGGTTTAGCTTTTCAGGTGCTCAGTGTCCTCACTGTGAAAAGCAGCTGCCTCTTCAGCTCTGTACAGGCAACACAGCAACAAATTCCCTTCCAGAGCAGAGGTAGGGGCTGACTTTTCCATGATGCTGACTGAGTTCCCACAGTGTCTGCCATCACCTTTGAAAACCAGGCTGTTTTTGGTTTTCATGGGACATGAAGTGGGGAGGAAAAGAACTAGATTCTCTTGTCTTGCTTTTACTTCCTTGAACAGTACAAAAAAAATGGCAATCAACACAGAATAAACTGTGACCATTAGACAATTCTTTTAGACTCAGTCAGCTCATCAGAGCACATGGCTTTCTAGGTGTTTCACAGAAGGTTGTAACTTATTCCTCATTGTCATAAGTAGTGACCCAGTCACTACCAGAGAACCAAAATCATGGTAGAAAAAAATCACTAAAACACCTGGACAGTCTTGCCAGAAAAACCTCAAAACATTTCCCACAATCGCGAAGTTTCTTTTCCCTTTTTTTCTTTCCCCAGTCACTTTCTTTGTTCTTAAACATCTATAGCTGTTGGAAGGAATATTATCAATCTAAAAACAAAGAATGTGTTTGTTGTTGTGTTTTTCTTTTGGAAAAAAAAAAAATCTTATATATTCAGGGGAGCTTTTTGATTCTGTGCCCAGATACCGACATTACAAAACATAAGACAAAATTATAGGTACACAGCGTGCCAAGAAAATCAACTCAGCGTGGTTTGCCCAGGCTCTTTGAAAGAAGGCATGCACACTGTGTCACTATTATGATTTAAAATAGCTGGGCCTCCAGAGCCAGCTCACTACTGTAGCACAGCTCAAGGTGCCTGCAGATGCCTGTAGCAGCAAGCCAAGTGATTAGCTTCAGCACTGCCATGAAAGCAGCACTTTGATTCCTGTTCAATGTGTATCTCGCAGCTTCGTTTGAGTACAAAACAAACCTCCAAAGAAATGAAAGGAAGCTTGGGAGGGGGGAGGAAATAAACTCAGTCTTTTACACGAAACCTCATTATTATTTACTATGGAGTGCAAATTTCTTGGGTTCAATGGAGAGGGGGATTTTCTACAGCCGAGTAGAAGAAAATGGCGTATCTCATTGTAAAAGGACTTCTGCTTCTTTTGGGTATAAAATGGTCACAAAAGCTTACAATTCTCTGAGCTCAAGGTTTGCTAGAGGCAAGCAAGAGTCTGTACGTACATGCACATGCATCATCCTGCAGAGAGAACCCCTCTCAAATGCTTTCCATGTTACCCTCTCCCTTCTGCATCACCAAGAACTGGGACAACGCCCCAGATGTGCTCTGACACTTCCCCAGACATTTTTTTTTGAAACTGGAAAGGATTTTTTTTTTTTTTTAATTTGTTGGCGTCAGTTTTTGGGTTTTTTTAGAATGCCCTCCAGCTGCCCTGGTATCCAGGTTGGAATCAAGGTTCAAGCTGCTGCAAGTTCACAGATGTCACAGGGTCCAATACATGTGTTCACCAGCACAGCGAGGAGACACACTCTGGCCCCAGCTCCCTCAGCCTCATGTGAGGCTGAAGGAGGGGAGATCCCCATTGCTTAAATTATTGCCTAATAATTGCCAGCTCAGCTCAGCTAATACAATTTCATCCTTAATTAAATCTCTAATTAAACCAGTCTCTGCCCTTACCTTCATATCACCTTTGTGTTAATTCTCTCAGATAGTTTCAAAGAGATATCTAGCTGTCCCTTAAATTAATGTATACCATATTCTTCCAGGAGTTTCCTTGTTGCTTTGCTGACTAAAATATTGGTCCTGTTCCTACACTTTTCCACCCATGTCCTAAAAGGAAAGCTCTTCTGAGTGTGACCAGTATGTACCTACTCCACAAGCATCCCTTAAGTTATTCAAAACACTCACTTTTATTGTGAATTAATAATAGACTTTGAGAATTTTTAATAGAAGGAATTTCAATTTAAAGTCAATCTACCTGTCTTTTCCAAGGTTAGCAATAGCTTTCTCCAGAAGAAATAGTGAACAAAACATCACACAAAATGTTTAAAATAGTACTGTATATGTAGAGATTATATTCCTTTGGACTTACATTTAATCCAATTTACCTCTAATAACTCATCTTGGTAACTGGTTTCCTTTTTTCCCCTCACTACAATCATACTACAAAATGAATGTAGAAACATTTTTCTACAATGATTTCTTAAGTTCTTTACTGGTTTTTAGAGATTGCCTAGTGATCTACTAGTAATTTATCTAGCACAGAAAATACCTGCTTCATTTTTACATTGTTTTTATGTTTAAAAGCCTAGGCATCTATAACACGCAAGTCTTCTGCTCTACTGTTTCATTGTTGGTCATCACTAATATCCAAAATCCCAGCACCACTGGAAATCAGAATAGTCCCATCCACACACATGAAAAGGCTGGAGCTCTGATAACTTTCAGCCTAGATGAGCATCCCAGGTTTTACTCAGGAGCTGGAGCTGTTTGAAGATGTCTTTTTAAGGTTAACAGTATAGGTCAAAGCTTGGGGGGAAACACAGGGCAGCTGGAGAGAAAAATTACCTTGAATTATTATCAAGTGAGAGCTGGATTAATTCCATTACATTATGATGATTCTGCACTGCAAAGAGGCCGTAGATCCTAAAGACTGCAACTCCCTGAGTGCATCTCTGTGTCTCTGAAGACAGAACAATTAATTTTTTAGGTTTTTCTGCTGCACTTATCAAGTTAACCCTTATTTGCTTCACAGTTATTAATCAGCACAAGCCTCTCCCAGGAAGGGTGTGTGGAGGCTACAGATGAGGAACGTCACTGCATCAAAATTTAGGTCAGTTGCTTTTAGGGCTTTGTTTCACAGTATAATTTACACCCCTCTAACCTGTAG
This sequence comes from Aegithalos caudatus, assembly GCA_013389925.1. Classification (NCBI taxonomy): domain Eukaryota; kingdom Metazoa; phylum Chordata; class Aves; order Passeriformes; family Aegithalidae; genus Aegithalos; species Aegithalos caudatus. The sequence continues at coordinate 258,558 of WEIU01010085.1, forward strand.
CTCTTTGAAAAATATAAATCTAGCAGTCACTGATGGATCTAATGAATTTGCTTGTGTCCTAAGATATGACATACAGAAATACTGACCTTCTAAAGGTTGTGGCTTTCCTACTCTTACCTCACAGCCCTTCCACTGGGAGTGGAAAAAAAAAAAAAAGCCATGAAAATCACTGAAGCACTGCACTTGGTCAGTTTTTTATTAAAGCAGCCATCTCAACACTGAATAGGGACAAAAATTGGAGAAAAAATTTGTTTGGTCTTAGACAAAAGACTATGCATCAGTCTGGGCCCTCTGCATTTACTACAACTACTCATGATCAAAAAAATCCACTCCAAACCATCAACAATTTACTACAAAAGTAGTTCTCATTTTATTTCAGGTCTGGTGTGATCTTCTTTAACTGATCTTTCACTGAAATTGTACAGCCAGCGCACAGAAAACAAAATGAAGGTGACCTTGTTTGTAGGAATCACTGTCCTTTTCATTCACAAGTGTAGCACCACTGACTGATAATCCTCCTCCTCCCCTTTCTCTATTCAAAGGAAATTACTTTCCACTGACTTTTTTTCTAGCTGCCACGAGATTCATGAATTCCTCTGCACAGAGATTCAGAAGGCTCGGATTCAAAACCAGCTTTGTCAACTGTTATCTTGGGGCAGCTCTTGAATGACCCATTCATTGTGAGCATTGTGTCAAGTCAGCTATAGTCAAAGCTGTGCTGCAAAGACAGCAGGACCAGAGCTGCCCATGCTAAGTCCAGAAACAGCTGGATGTTTGCAGCCCATCATGCTCACACCAATAAACCATGAGTGGAGGCAGTGCCACCCAAATGCTGCTTCATGGATCCCTGGGCCTCAGGCCAATGTGCCTGCAGGGCACAGTGTTACCCAAAAGAGTATGAACTCTGGGCTACAGCAGAAACTACAGCTCTTGCATGAATGAAAAGGCACTGTGTTCCTCCCCCCGCCCACCCCATTTCTGATACCAAAATTCTGCTGAGAGATTATGGCAAAATCTCTGTGGGACTGGCTGGCTGACCTCAAAGCTTAGCCAAAATTCTTTTCTGTAACATGGAGCAAACACAGAGGAAGAGGATCTGTGATTATGGCTCAGCCAGTCTCTCTTCGAGAAGCAAAACTTCTCCTTGACCATTTCTTTTCTATGGTGTTCTGCTGTAAAACTCCTCTGGCTGAAGCTCTCTAGAAACATGGGATAGAAGCAGAATGAAGGCTTCCTTCAGTACCTTGACAACCACAGCCTGCACTCACAGACACTGGTGGCACAACTGGAAAGTTTCCAGACAACTTCAGCTATTATGAAGCAAAGACCCCATCTCCATTCAAGCTGACATTTTGAATATATTTTACTCTTGGGGTTTTGTACTGATTGCCTCATTTGGCAGGATTATCCTACACAATGGTCAAGCCAAGTCAGATGTCTCTGTTGCCATCACTAACTGGAGTGGCAAAACTGATGCTCACACATCCCTCTACCCCAGGACAGATAAGCTATGACAACCAGAGACAAAGAACTGTCAAAAGAATCTGCCCCAAGTGCAAGTAAACAGGAGGAAAATCATACATGAGTGGTGGCTGCATCATGAAATGATAAAGCAGAAAAAGGACAGCCCAGGCAGGGCAAAGAGCCAAAGCACACTGGGATTGGCAGACATGTACAAACACAGACAGAGATGTAGATCTAACTCCTATTGTCAACATATATTTTTAGAGGGATAATTTTAGAATACTTAAGGCTGTACACATTTTCAGTTTGGAAATCCAGTCTATCAGTTCACTCTTTTTCTATGACTGGACAAAGGGCAGTATTTATTAGGTGAAGTGTCTGACAAAGCCTGTAGTGCTGTTAATCACACCAGCTTCCTTGATATATTAAGGCTATTAGGATTTAACTAGATAAAGATGCACATGTTACCAAGTGAATCACCTTCTATCTGTCTAATGGAAACCAAGTGTTGATTTAAGTGGAGTCATCTGCTTTAAAAAGAGAGAGAAAAAAATTGAAATAAACCCAAGATTAACAGATGTCACAGAAGGGTCAATGGCAAGCAATGTTGGATCCAAGACTTTTAAAATAGAAACTTAGATTAATATTTGAACTCCGTTGAATATTGCTCTCTGCTTGACTGTGAAAATACTGCATTTAATATAATTTGTTTAGCTTTCCAAACTACATGCATAATTATCTATATGTATGACAGTTTTTCTGTCATTTAAGCATGTTCAGTCCTCTCCACCCCTAGGTTCCCTGGCTAGAAAATGGTGTTAGTAGAATAATTTCTAGATGATTTAAAATGCAGTGTCCCAGTACATTTATATTGGCTGGGTTGGTGTGGTTTATGTGTTTATATATGCTGTTCTCAAGTACTGGATGGTTTTAGTATTAATGGGATACGATTATGTTGAACCCTGCACTGGCCAATATAACCATTCAAAACTAGAGGGGCGTTTCAACACAACGAAAAAGAAGGAATGCTGATTTGTGGATAAGTCCCAGACATGGCTTAAGTTGAATTCCTGGCTGTGGCACAGATGCCACTGTGATACCTCAGGCAAGTCACTTCCTGCACCTTAGCTGTAAAACAGGGAAGCAATATTTTTCTTTCTCCCTTCCCTTCTCTATTTTGTGTGCTTAATATGTCAGAGCAGGAGCTTTCATGCCATGATGGAAACAACAAAGCTTCCACAGAGGTCCATCCAAAGGGAGGCAGCTGATCAGATGGTTACACCCATGGCATACAAGGTCAGTCACACTCTGGCAAGTGGGGCTGCTGGATGGAAGCACCAAGCAGAGCATCACTTACTTTGGGACAGAAAGAGAGCCTCTGACATGGGTTCACAGCTCTGTGCTAACTGCTGAAACAGTGGGATACTTTAAAAAACATGTAAATTGTTCTTGTAATCATATTTGCTCTAAATTTTAATGGATTTTTTAATCATGCAAATTTTAATTTTCTTGTTGAAAGGTGAATTGTACTTTTGTGACAAGCCCAATGAAAAGGACAGAAGAACAGAGACAGATTTGAGGAAACTATATTTGCCCTCTTGGTTGCCTGAGCTCTAAGAGTGGTAGGTATATTTTCAACCACATGCTTATATTCTACTTTCAATGACTGCCTATTTTTCTTCTTATCTTTCCTCTGATTCCCCTAGCCCTAAGTAGGAGTCAGACAGCAAAGGCTTCTCCTATTTCTCTTCCTGGACCAGTTTTGGTTTGCAATTTTTAGCCAAGGGTGGGGAGGGGTGGGGGGAACAGGAGGAGCAGATAGGGTGTCAGAAGGTATGGACATTGTGTAAGAAAGGGAGTATACCTCCCTTTTCTCTGAATCTTTTCCAAGAGCTGAATAGATTCCAACCCTGAAAAGACTGCAGCCTGAATAGAGTCCTTTCAGCTCCATCCACTCTCCCTCCCTGGTACTCAACTGCAAATGAAAATAAAGTATTTTAATTCCAGCAAGATGACTCTAAAAACAGATCTTTGACAAGGAACAACTTCAACTTTGATGCATGTAATTTCAGTAAAGGTTCATCCAAGTGTATCAATCCCAAAATTTGCCATTTATGTTGGAGTGTTTTTTGGTCGCTCATCTGCAACACACATACCCCACCCCAGAAAAAGCAGAGATGATCTTATGGTTATTTCTTTTCCTTTCACCTATAAGAAAGACAAATAGAAGTTGCCTGTGTAGTATGCTGTGCACACGTGTTGCTCACTTGAATCCCCTTTCTCTAATCAGCTCTACAGGGTATTTAGTCCATACGACTGTTCCACATTCTCTCTCGGCATATGCACCATGCATTTCCATTCCACATCAAATGTAAACACTCTCTGCACAAGAATGATGGAGGCTACGTTTCAAATCTTGCTTGGGTTTATCTTTGAATGCCAGACAAAACAGTCTTTATGTGGTTTGATAAAAGATTGAGTCATCCCCATTTGCAGACCTTATATCCACTTGCATACCTACTCAAATATAAACACCACCAGCAGATTCCCAAGCCAGCAACTAACCTGAAGATTGTTTAAAAGATTATTAACTGGAAAGGCATTATTTAATTTCTCCAATTTCTCCCCTTTCCCAAATTCCTAGGTTTTATAGGATACATAGCATGTTAACTAAAATTCCTCTGGGATTTCTGCTTTTAATAAGCAAGCAGACATCTGTGTGGATCATAAGCATACAGTCACTGCCAGTGTTAAGAATTATATATATTTGTATGTATATCTGTAACACTTTGTATTTGTAAAGGTTTACACTCTGTCTTCAGCATTATGCTTCCCAACTGCTGTCTGCATCCATAAGCAGTAGAAATTTGCAGTAAAATCTATCAAAACTCAAACAGGAATTATTCTCTTTGGGAGTATTTTTTTTTCTTTTTACTCTTCATAAAATCTGTAGAGGAGTATCACAGACAACACATGCAAATGAGTCACCAGAGCTTAATTAGTCATTGCTTTTGAGTACTAGCATAGCCTCTGTGTGCTAACTTGAACTGCTTTCAGCCAGTCATCTTGAGAATAAAGATCATATTTTTTATAACTTCATTTTTCAGTGCTGAGGAAGTGTACACTCTCGTTTCCACCAAAGAAGCTGATAAGGTGCAGTACTCTCACTATCTGCAGCTATTTTTGCTCAGTACTGTGGATACACACACACACATTATACATATATATATATATAATCACATTTACTCTGATCCAAGAGCTGACCCTTTAGGAACAGACCACAAAACACCACAAGTGCTTGTAACACCGCTCTGCAGGCCAGGTCACTATACCTCAGCTACAACACCTAGCAACTCTCCTACAGGTTACAGATAGCACTTAAATTTATATTAAACCATTTTAAAATCTATGCAAAAATTGACTGGTTTTTACTTGTGCAGTGATAGGATCTAATGATCTTCAAAGAGGTAACAAATGGATGCAAGTGAAGGCCACTTCAAGGTATGGCTCTGCCAACCCTCCCAGGGATGTTCTCTAGACAGGAACAAGGTTCTGCTTACTCAGCCTTTGTAAACAGATCAGACCCAAGGCACAGCACAGCAATGTTCCATCAGGCTGTGTGGGTGACCAAACCCAGCAGCTGTGTATAAAGCCTAACGTAAAAAGCGTATCCTGAAAAAATTTCTCTGCCCCAGTCTTGTTTCTAATGCAAGGTTTGTAGCAGAGTTAAAAAAAAAAAAAGTGTAAGAAAATACATATGTATAAAATCATGGTTTTCCTTTTTTTTTTTTTTTTTTTAACCAACTCATCCCTGACTACTGTTTAAAGTACTTGCTAAACTGGAGTTTACATACAGACATCCTGTTTAATAATCCTCAAGTGAGTCTTTCTCCATGGCTTTGCCTAATCTCTCTCAGTTTGTTTCTATTCTAGCTACTGAAGATTCTGGCAGCAGTGAATCCAACAAGCAATTATTTTTTGTTTTCATTTTTTATCGTGTATGACTGTGTGTATTCAATCATTACAAAACCAGCACAGCCTGATAATTTTATTTTACTGTAGCTGGTGAGATGGGAAGTATAGGACACTGGACACAGAAATCTGAGGTTTTTCATTGTTTATCTACTGAAATACTATCAGATCAGTAAGAGAAAAGCTATTAAAACTGTAAGGCTGCCTAATGACACAGACTGTTGGAGGATGTGCTTAGTTGTAGTCCAATTTATAGAAAATGGGCATCCTCCATCACAAAGTTCAGCACGGAAATTGCTTCCGTATGCATGTACTTCAGCATCTGGAAAAAAGACTAAGGATTAAATTAATAGGGATACTTAATCTTCCATATGCCTCAATATTCCTCCACATCCCTCAGGTTATTACTTCTGCATTACTGCAAGAACTACATACAAGATGAGTAACTGCTTGGTGGTGTTTGTTTTGATTTTATTGATTTCACGTATCTTTTAAAACTTCCAGCCAAACCCACAGCTTTTAGTTCCGTTTCTCAGTATTGGGAAGGCAAATGCTCACAGACCTATTGCAGAAGCTGCCAATATTTAATACCTGAAATGCCTAGTGCATGTTCAGCCTGAAAAGTGCTGAATATTTTCATGCCAGACACTTTCTGAAGCCATCTCTCCAAGTGAGAGAGATGCGCTTTCCAGCGCTGGCCAGAAAGTTGGGTTGTTTGTCAGTCTTTTACCAATAATATCTATTCAACTAAATTAATCTATTTCTATCCAATTAAAACAAAAGCCAAAATGTGCAACAAGGGCATCATCCGTCAAGGGCTTTTTTGAAGTTTGCACTAATTGCTGTCCCAGGAAGCAGGGTAAGTGTTCCCAGGCTACAGGATGATATTAAAAATAGAGGAAAAACCCACCAAGATTTGATCCTATGTTAGATAATGCAGCAGTTTCACGTGAAATTGAGAAACTGGCCACACATGAAGAATTCTTTCAGGTGAACAAGCTGTCAACATGAAACTTGGTATTTTTGAACTCAGGATGATGTAGATGTTACAATACTTTTCTAACTAAAAGGTTAAACTATCTAATGTGTGCTCATTGGATTGTAAATACGGAGCATGAAATAATGAGTCATAAGTAAATACAGATCTATATTTTCATTTATGACAGAAATGCTGCCATAAAAGTACCATATCCATGGTGCTGAGCAAAACTATGTCACAACAACCAAAAGAAGAAGTCTTCTCAAAGGTGTACAACTTTACTAAAGCTTAATGCTTCTGCCTACCAAGATGAGGGAAAACTAAAGTGTTGGCTTCTCAGGTCAAAGAAATACCTTTAATGGTCTCTGTGGTATGTCCTCAATTGTTCTGCACTGAATTGGTTGAGAGTTCATTATCAGAAATGGCATTAAGACAATTTTCCTTATGATACCCTAAAATAGCAGATTTATTCACAATACAGTAAGATTCCTCTGCAATGCATAACTCAAATTCATACATTTTTAAGCAAATCAACAAGAAAAATAAATCAGATATGAAACCTTTTGCAATGGGGAACTATTAGCTGATTAGAAAGCAAGAGTGGAAAAGAGCAAGAATCAAGTCAGAAACTGGACCTAGATTTGTCAATGGCCATTCTGTTCTTTGGAGCTGTCCTCAACATGGTCCCAGTCAAAATGTATGGATACATGTATGGATAAAATCAATACTTCAGTGAAACAATTACAGAAAATTATTTATCTAGAAGAAAATGTCATACCATGGACATAAATGTTGTAAGATACAGTCTTCATCACCTTTTGAAAGCCACTTTGAACAAGCCTTTGCACTTATTTCTCTTTAAAAGTTATATAGTCAGCACTCACTGTAAAAAATTTATCAAATATTTATAATATTCTTACAGTTTTACTGATCTCTACATGTTTAGCAATCTCAGGGTAGATGGAAGACAGGAAACCAGACTAGAAATCAAAAGGCCTGTGAGAAGTACACTGCCTTCCAGCTTCGATTTCCAAGATCAGTTCAGATTTCCACTAGTCAACTCAACAAGCACAGCAGCATGTATTTTAAGTTAGATGTTTTCATGTGATAGATCTGTTTTTAATTGATTTAAAAAGTGCTGCTATCTGATTTCCAAGTAAATCTGAAAAAACGCCATGATGTCTATGTTGCTCTTTGGGTTAGTACTGGTTAGAACATAAAGGTTCACAATCTCATCTAGAAGCATGCAAAATGTATGTAAGTTTGGAATTATTATTATTAACTTGCAGAACTGTTTGATTCACATTAAAAGGTGTCACGTCTCACTACCACATATCTCCTGCACAAATAGAAATCCCCATTTAAATATCTACAATTCAAAACTTTGCAACAGATAACTCCTAATGTTTCACGTAACTGAAAAAAGACTATTATAAGATTTTAATTATGACCTTGGCAGTCCTGATATTAATACTGTACTTACTGTCAGATACAGGAACAATTTTGAGTATATAAGAAGGGATGCCCAGAAAACTACTTTGGATTGCTAGAAACATTTTTGAAACGCAAACTTTAAAGTGTTCAAATAATTGCAGAAGATTAAACTCTATTTTTAAAACAACAGAAAGAGACCATAATGTGTACTGCTCAGAATGGTTTTATACTTTTTTTTTGTAAATCTGGGTTGTGTCATTCTACTCTGGGAGGTCCACAGGCAGGACCTACAGACATCTGGGGCAGTCTGGTTTGTGGGGACAACAGGGAGAGTCCAGGGACTGGTCACTTTTAGCCTTCACTGTATATTCTAGATGATTTTGTGCAGTGACCATATTTAAGACTGAATTTCCTTAGGGCAGGCAAAGCAGCAAGCCTGGCTGATTACCTGAGAAGTGCAAACTGCGCCTGTTATAGCTAAATTAATGGTTGGCAAAAGGCTGAAAAAGAACAGATTAATGTGAAAATTAAAAAGCTAGCACTGCAATCATTTATAGCCAAGCTAAAATTAGTGCAGCAAAAGGAAAATAGGAGCTGCAGGACACAGAATTTCCCGAGTGTGCTGTGGGCTTGCTCCTGGCTGGAGCTGCTGGGCACACCCAACATTAAGCCCCTTGCAGGCAGCTCTTGCCATGTGAGGATGATGAGTGCTGTGTGAGGAGGAAGGGCACTGTGCACACAGCTGGGCCCACCTGGAAAAACTGTGTTTGATTTTGAGCTTGGTAGCAAGCCAGCTGTGGCCAGGTTCCTTGAGGGTAGCCTGAATAGTCACTCACAGATGTTTCAAGGATGAAAAGAGAAGGCTGGTCACCACAAATAAATTGACTTGCTGCTGTAATCCTGCTCAACACCATTCCCTGAGGTATCTACACGCACGCTCTTGGACCATTGGCACTCGGCAGGGTGTGTGAGCCCCGCCTGGGTGCTGCATTCCTGCTGTTACATTCCCACTGGAGCACAGCTGATCGGGCTGTGGGCAGCCCCCTGCACCCAGCAGGGCAGGACACCTTTAGGAGAGCAGAGCATTTGCCACCCTCAGCTTTGTCAGCGACAGAGAACAATGGCAAAGTCAAAATATCCCACGATTACATGTTGGATTTCTTTTCACAAAGGCCTATCAGGCTGTGCAGTCTCTAGTCACAGTCACAAAACCACCTTTTCAGTGTCTTGCCAAAATTACTGCATTCAGCGGGAAGGAATCTGCAGGAAGGTTCTTGCAAGTGTGATTCATCCCTTTGGTTTTTTTATGTTAGGAAACAATCCTTAGGTTCGGGATCACAAACTGCATATATGGCAAGGTCAAAGTTTCCCTCAGTGCACAGATGAACAGATTAGAGGACTCTCCCTTAAATGAGCATGTTCCCAAATTTACAGAAAAAAACACAACGTTTTGCTGATGTCAATACTTGAAAATTCAGATTTTTGCCATAAAGGATCAATACACTGCTGTTTAAGCCTTTTATTTTAAAATATCCCTTTTAGGTGTAATCCCCTCTGTACTGCTGGCTGTACCTAGCCCTCTACTGACCTACAGGTGATTTTTCAAATGCACAAGAAGTGTTTACACTCTGACACTAGCCTGCAGCACTGAAAATATCTCCTTCTGAAGTCCAAGACTGGAAACTGATTCACAAACCAAATGGGATGAAACTGTTTAAAATATTTTGTCACCTTAAAAACCACCTGATATCCTTAATATAATGCTCAGCTCAGGAAGGATTTAACTGTATGATGAAAGCGTACCAAGCACCATGTACTTTATGGGAAAGAGAGGGCCAATCTCTGAGAGCAAAAATACCAAAAAATTAGCTTTGGCCACCATCTACAGCTGCAGCAAAAATGTGATTCTAGCATTGCCAGTGTGTTTTTATGTTAACCACTGTTTGCTGAGTCCAACTGAAATTCTCTATTTTTAGCCTTTCAGCTACTTTCAGATAAAATTCCTGCAGATAGGACTAGCTGTATAGGGCAGATAACATACAACTCTGAAACCACAGATGACCTCATGCAACTGCAAAGAAAGAAGGGTCTGTTACTTAAAACAAGGCTAAAATTTAACCCAGCTATACTAAAATTATACAGGGAGTGTTTTACAGTCCCATTACAAGACATAAAAACCCAGTCACTATAAATTCACGGTGTACTTATTTGTAAGGATGTAAAAAAGAGTAATTAATAACCCCCAAACAGCTTATCTCTGAGCCAGTACACCACCAAGGCTTTCCCAGGCTTGCTGGAGATTTTACAAATAGCACTGAGAAGCTGCTTTAGCTGTCATTTGAGAATTATTTGTCCACACTGAAAAGTCATTGCTCTTTGTCACAAGTCACAAGACATTTCTGAGTGTTCCACACTTTTAGTTGACATTATGGAGAGAAAATAAATAAATGTAATCCAAACTTTCTGGAAAAGGCTTCCATGTGTAAGAACACATATTAACCACAGATGTGAAGCAGCACTGCACAGTGATTCTTTTTTGTCCTAAATGCACTCTACCTTCCTCTCTCTTCTACTTCACTCTTCCTGTGTGTCCCCCTATAAACCAAAATAAACCTGTGTCCTTGAAAACACCATTATTTCCAGGAGAGTGAAGTGCAGTTTTGAGTACCATCATTCAAGCTTATTAAAGTAATTCAGGAGAAATACGTAAGGAACGGGCATGTCACAAGGGAATCAATGCAGATCAGGGTGCTAGTTCCTACTCCTTGGGATGTACTGCTCACACCTTCTTTAGTTTGCAGAATATTTGCTTGATATTTCTTCAGAACAAAACCTTCATGAGGTTACCACATAGTTCTTTTCCTCAGGAAAAAGTTTCAGTCTTAATTACTAATGAACAGGTCAGATACATGAGTGAAATAACTCTAAAGTAAAGAAATGCTTAAACTCCCTCACCAAATCACTCCAAGAGATGAGTAAAAGATTCAAAGTATTCTTCTTAACTCTTCCTTTCTTTCCTAAATACCAGCATAGCCAAGCCTGCATTTTTTAACAACGAAACAACCTCTACCTGTCATTTTTTTCTCAAGCACAGCCAGCATAGAAAGGCTTACAAAGCACTTAATTGTTAATTTGTGATTATAGAACAAATCTGATTTTTTTGGATTCACGTCACTTGGAAGGAGAAACTCCACTTATCATAAGGAAAGAAAACCAGGACGGAACAAGGTTTGCTATTTCCCCCTCTAAGGAATTGTAGGTAGACTTATGTAAACAACAGAGCAAAGATCAAAGGCAAATCTTAGGGACCATAATATACTGAGTTATTAAAGGAACAGAGCCTTTTATCTATTGTGGTGGAAGGAAGTAAAGCATTGAGACATATGTAATATATGCGATCAAAAATAAAGAACCCAAGCGAGTTCCAAAAGAGACTGAAATCAATTAAATTGTTGTTTTTTCTCTTATTCCATTAAAATGACGAGAACCAAAAATGCAATCCGTGACAAAAAAAATTAGACTCCATCCCCTGGAAAAGCCAGGCATTCAACTCTATATTAAGTTGAACTTTCCTTCACATCCTATGAAACAAGCACTGTTCCATCACAAACCCTGTCCTCACTCACTGCCAGCTCAGCTGAGGCTCACCTTGTCCTCCACTCTGTTCAGCCTGGCACCAACCGTGTTATTGCCTCGATCTTTGCTTTTCTCTGTGGAACAAGAAACATATTCAAATTAATATATGGTGCTATAACAAAATAGCAGCAAACCACAACAGGGTGTGTTTAACTAGCCCACCAACACTGTGTAACTCAACACCCTTACCAGGCTGATAGATCCATTTCTTAAAAGTAGTTTTCTGTTTCTTTTTATAGCATTGGCCCACGCCAGGGCTTTTAATAGCCCTGAGTTTAAGGCATTTTTAATCTTAGTCTTATGCTTTAACCACAGAAGCAAAAATGTTCCCAATTTAGTTAATATTTTAATTGCCACTTGAAAACAATCTGCCACTTTGCAAAGGACTCTACAGCCAACTTGAATAACACATTTGGTAACATTTTATCTCTTTTTCCCCCACTATTAACTATATAGAAAGATGAGTTTTCAAGTGACAAAACCAGAATATTTTCATTAGCCAGACTTGTCACAAACTTAGTCTTTTGTACTCCTTTTCCAGTGTCTTTTCAAAGCTATCAAAGGTCTATGAGAATATTACAAATTTCATAGGAAGTCTGTAATCTTAGCACACCAATTTATTGAATATATGGTGAATCTCAGGAAAGGCTAGAGCCAACACTTTGAAGACTTCAGTGAAAGTAGGTGCTTTAAGAATCCAAATAAGAACAACCTTAATTTAAAAGTGTTGATGACTAAATATTATTGCCAGTGCTTAATCTTCAGAGCACAACCAGTTGGCACAGTTTAAAATTTTGGCAATAAAATGAAAAGTATTTTAGCAAGTATTTTCCATTAATTATATGTTCATCAGATTAATTTCAGACACATCATTTGTACTGACTTACCTGAGACGGAGATAAAAAGAGATGGTTTTCCTATGGACTGGTCCAACCTATAAAACAAAGAAGAAACATTTTTGTTTTTTATCAGTCTGAACCAGCATCTTCACTCTCTCTAGCTGGAGCAGGGAGGCCTTTTCACAAACAAGCAAAGTGAAGTTCAAATAATTCTGGTTTGTCCTGTGAGTGAAACAGTTGCTTTACACTAAGGGTAGCTTGAAATGAAAAATACAGTAGCAAAATGGGATTTTACTTAGATTGCTTTACAACTTCTTTAACCACTTTTACCATCCCCATTACTTTTCCATGTGCTCAGCATTGATTAGCCTTTTCCTTGTTCTTTTGCAGCTTTCTTGTTGCATCTGTCATCTCTTAGTTGGCTCTCATGTGCAATTCTACCAGACAGTATTGCACTCTCCAGGTGTAAAACAGCCCCCATCATACAGGGATTGCAGTCTATAGTCACAGCTAGCAGGGACTGAGGTAATACATGTAAATCTCAACCATCAGACTTTCAAGCTTTTTGCCTTTTCATCCACGTGTGAAAACTTTACGCAAATGCCATTTTATATTCCCTGATTTTGCACAGTCCTGCCAATATGCCACTTTTAAACCCTGAGAGATTTTTACCCGTGGTCCCTGATCACTGCCTGATTTACAGACATCCTTCTGCTGGTGCTTAGGGGTACCAGGACTGGGGTTCATTGATGTACCTCCTCTGTAGCTCCTTGATTCGCACCATCAGGTTGAGGTGGCCCTGTGAATACTGCTCAATAACATCTCGGACATCATAGGGCTTTCTGGCTTGCTGTAAAATAAGAGACAAAAAACATGCTCTTAAGTCACAAGGATGGAGGAATGGTCTGTGGCAATGTAGATGTTTTTAAAAAGTAAACAGTAAGTTCTTCTAGCACTGTTTAAACACATGAGTTATTTTGATTGTTGCCATGATCACACATTTTTGTGGAATAATTCTGACAGTTCTCATTTCCATCCTCCTTTTTGTTACTGCAGGTCTGTATGCTTTTCAAAAGATAATCCACTGAACTGGAGCTCAAAAGAACTTGGAGCCAAAAAAAGTTTATCTGGCACTTTGTTCAGAAGTCAGTGCACACTCTAGTTTCTTCTGGAAATTAGGTTCATACTCCTTGGCCACTGAAAAATAAAGAGGTCTTGCACATGCACAAACCCCTGTTCTCAGTCAGCAGCTGGGGCTCACAGTTCAGGTCTTACTGTGGGAAGTTGAAACACAGCCCTAGAGGAAAGTGCATGACTGATTTCCTCTTCCAGAAAGATGAGCTTTCAAAACTGCTGGGAAACACTGGTGCAAGAAACACCCCATGTCTGTAATTTGCACCTCACACATGGGAAAGGCTTCATCTAACCTATTATTAATAAAACAACTTTTGTGTACTACAGAGGCAATAGTGTCAAGATAAAGGCAATAGTATCAATCTATAAGATACCAAGACTAACCAGAAAGCAAGTGAACAAACATATTCAAGGGTAGCAACAAATTAAAGGTATCTGAATTCTACATCTAGAATCTAGAGTTAAATCAGTGCCAGAACTGGTGTTCCCAGCACAGTAAAGTCATGGACCTGTTATGACAAGCCCAAAGGAGGCCACAAAGATAATCAGAGGGCTGGAGTACCTCTGCTATAGACAGGGTGAGAGAGTTGTGTTGTTCAGCCTGGAGAAGAGAAGACTCCAGGGACACCTCATTGGAGCCTTTTAGTATTTGAAGGGAGCTTTTAAAAAGGATGGGAACAGATTTTTTACAAGGGCCTGTAATGATAGGAGAATGGGGAAATGGTTTGAAGCTGAAAGAGGACAGGTTTAGATTAGGAAGAATATTCTTTAGGAGTATTATTAGGAAGAAATTCTTTAGTGTGAGGGTGGTGAGATACTTAAATGGGTTGCCCAGAGAAATTGTGGATGCCCTATCCCTGGAAACATTCAAGGTCAGGTTAGGAGGGGCCCTGAGCAACCTAATTGGGTGAAGATGTCCTTGCTCATGGCAGGGAGTTTGCACTAGATGACTTTTAAAGGTCCCTCCCAACCCAAACTAGTCTAAGATTTCTGACTCATTTGTTGTGCTGTTTATAGAAACTCTGCAGATAATTTTCAAGGTTTTGTAAAAACCTTAGTAACACTGAGTCACAACTTCTCCTTCCTTGCATCTTTTGAGAACAAGGAAAAAAGTTTTCAGTGGTAGCTTCTAAGATACCAGAATTTGGATCCCTTTGGAAGTCTCACAAGTATTTTGTCATCTGTATTTCAAAAGCAGATGTCTCTGCACTGCTTTATCTTATTTCCAAAACTTCAGGATTTCCTCTACTCCATGCAATAAATACTTTTTTTTTTTTCTTCTTTTTTTTTCCCCCTAAGCCAAAGGTAAGTGGCATACCATACAATACAAAAAACAGGCCGTTCCCACATTTCAGGAATGATTCCTTCAATAACATCACTTCATCAAACAAGCTATATTTCAGTCTCCCAGATTCCCCAAGTCAACTGCAAGCCTTAGGTGAATGTGAGATACTCTCTAGTGGAAAGCTAAGCAGGACTGGGAATGGCTTCCATCTAACCAAAGAGCACAGAATTCCTGAGCACCCCAACTGCCTACACACACATAAAGTAACTAACATCCACAAAGAAAGAAACATGATTCTGCAATGGCATAAGCCTGTAAATCTTTCCATGGACTAATTCTATAAACATGATCATATTAAAAAAAGAAAAAAAAATTTTTGGATTATTTTTGTACCATAAATAAGCAAATGAGAAATCTGGAAGTTTGAAAACTGCAGGTTCAGAAAAGGTGTTCAGTAAGAATAAAGATGTAGAGCTTTCTCCTGCCATCCTCATACTCTGACACAGGAATCTGACAGTAGTGTAGGTATTTCCCTGCCTCTTTTTTATTTACAGGGCTGTTTCTCTCTCTTTAAAACAAGAATTGAAAATCTGGAGTAAATCTATTTTATGAATGAGGCTAAACATCTGAGTACAACTGCGTATTTAAGTCAGTACTGATGTTTCTGTAACTGCTTCATATTGAAAGTTGATCTTCTATGAGAAAATACTCTTGATGTTGACCATATAAAAAACCTGCAGCAGGCAACAAATTAGTATGGAATAGACAGAAGTAGAAGCCAGTCCCACAGTTTTCCTTAACTGCTTCTCTTCCTTGCTTTTGGTCCTCTGCTAATTAAGCAGATCTCATGGCAAAACTCTTCTTAAACATGTTAGAATTTCCCCCATCATAAATGAAAGTTTTTAAAAGGCACAAAACCCAATGCCAAATAATAAATGTGCACCACTGGCCTTGGCTGTTGTTGTTCCCTAGTAACTGCATGGGCAGGGAGATAGACCCGGGAAAGGGGAATCCAGGAAAGGGGAATTTCTGGGAAATGCAACCAGGTAGCATCAAATAAAATGGGCAGAACACCCTATGAAACACAGGACACTGAAATACGTAGTTTAGTACAGCCCAGTATGGAGATTAGAAAAGATTACACAGAATTCATATGAATCACATAATATGATGAATTACAAGACTATAAATGTAAGATTTTCCAGGGAAATTGTAACAAATCAGGCAACAGTTATGTCATCGGTAGAACTGCAACCTGTATTTTTAATTTATGCTATGTGTAGAATATTTGCCATGGTAAAAATCATACCACAAGTTAAAAAGCTATTTTAGAAGGAAATTAATTTACTCAATTGGAAGAATTTACATGGAAAGGAAATGTAAAAAGTTTTCAAAATGAAAATGCAAGATCAGAACAAATTCCTGGTCTCTGCATCTGTGATGGATATTGAAGTTGTATCCATGTACATTTCATAATTGGAAAACAAACATTATTCTCTCATAAATCAAGCTAATGGGATAACTGAGTATGGCGATTTCTTTCTGAAATTCAGTTGTAATATTAGATTGTGTCAAAAACATCTGCTTTACAATGAATACATAAAATTCATTTTTGGTAAGTAGGGTGAACAAAGCCTAGAAAAGCATTCAACGCATTAATTTCTAAGTCTGCTTTCCCTATAATCTAGAAAATCCTTCCTTAACCAGAAGTCATTCACCTTCACTGATGCACAGGACTTGTGCTGAATGCAACTGTTTGTACAGAATTTGAAACAGTCCTACAGACTTTACAAGAACATAAACACATCCATTAAAAAGGTATTAATTCTTTATAATATTATGGGTTATACATGGGCATCCTCATAAGGACTATATTTAAACCTAAACTTTGAAATACATCCTAAATTTCTCTCCTTTTTAAAGAGGAAATGATACTTCACAAAGACATGTTTTTCATGTCCTTTGAAAATCTTTGTATCCCTCTTTAGCTTTTCTTTATTTGTTTTATTTATTTATTTCGTTTTAAACAGGAAGGCTTTGCTTTCTAACTGTCTTTTGTCCTTCTGATGTCATCACCCCCTGTTATTAACTGAGCCCTTCAAAAATATATCTAGTCAAATTTAGGCCTACAGGTGTGTCCTGCAAACAGCTGGTATAGTTTAAGAACCATGCTGGGTTCATGCTGGGACCTATTTTGCAAAACTTTCCTCTTCCTCTCCTTCTTCCTATGCTGCCCTACTCAAAAGGTTCAGAGGCATCTCTAAAAAATGCTCCTTTAAGTGCTGGCCTTCCTTAGTGTTCCAGCTAATTTTAAGTATGAATAGCCCAATGAGCTTCAGATGAAATTGGGTTGTGGGTTTGTTGTGGGTTTTTTCAAGGTTACAGGAAGAAAATATCTGGATTTTCTTTTTTTGGAACATATATTCTACACAAATGTAAAGCTTAAAAGGAAAACACCTACTAAAAACCAGCAGTACAGTACTCTTAAACGCCTAAAGATTTTTAAAATGCGTCTTCTGCTTTACCTTATTCTCAGACATTACATTAGTCTGCTTATTAGGAACAGTACAGTCAGTACTTGGCACATGTTAAAACAATTTAATTTCTGATGATTATTTTATGTGCATAGAACAGCTTTACAACATATTTTTGATGAAAGAATAATGACAGTGGTTATCACTTAATTAGGAGAAATTTTCAAAAGCAGCTTGTGGCTTGAATTTCAAGGTGACTTTGTGCATTAAGTTACTTGGATGCCTTGGAAAACTGTACCTTTGGTGCTCTCCAAATTTTTAAGCTTGATCATAACTTTATATCCAGAAATTATGGAGGAGTATCAGATATTCCGCTACTTTGCTACTGGAGATTCTGCTTCTGAAAAAACCAGCAGCGTATCGCTTGTACACAGGAGTAGAGACCTAAGATCCACCCCACTTCAGCCAAGTGACAGTTTCAGCTCTTTAGCAGCAGCTAATATTGATCATTCAGGGAGAAGGAAGACTGCTAAAGAGAGATGAGAGACAACCCTGACAAGGGATTTTGTGGATGGCCAGGACTGGGCCTTTTGCAGATGCGAAAGTGAGAGTACAACTGAGAAGCCAGATTAGCAGCGGAGATACTGAGCACAAACAAGTTCCAAGTATGAACTGAATAGTCCCATTCTACTCAGTCAAATGCTTTTTCAGCTTCTATCAAATCATCTGCCGCAGGGGAGTTTCGTTTACTTGCCAGGTGGATAATGTTGCACACAGTGCTCAGGCATTTTTGAAATCTGTTTCTGACAAATACCACTTGGGAGGTAGATCCACAACGTGTGGATTTCTCGTTACTAAGCAGTTTAGTTAATACCACGGCAAATATTTTATGATCTAAATTCATGAGAGCAATGATTCAGTAATTACCACAGAGCAAAGGATCGCAATCAAGTTTTAGAATGAAAATAAATTAGATTTTAATGGAACTAGCCACATTTAGGCAATTATTCACACAACAGCAGCGGACACATCACTGGAATGGGTCACATCCCTTGCCAAGTTTCAAGTGTTGACCAGCAAGTGCTAAGAAACTTCTCAACAAAATGACTATAAATATTATCTTCAAGTAGATGAGACACTGTGCCTTTCTTAATTTTAGTCTAATACTGATAATAAAAGGCAAAATGTGCTAACAGAAACTTTTTGAATGCACTCTCTTCAAGAAAACCCCAGACATGGGACATTTCAGCCATAACAATGACAATCTAAATACATTATACATAACTAAAGCAATTTTCTGACAGGCTCAGGCTACCTTAGCCATAAATCAGCTCAAGAATTTTAGTAAAAATTAAAATATTCAAATTGGAAATTTGCTAAAGCATTCAGGCAGTGCTTCTGGATTTTACAAGGAAATCAGAATTGTGGGTTTGTAGTAGCAGCAAACTTTGCCTTACAGATATATTGGACTGTTAGTCATCATCATCATCATCTTTTTGATCTTAAATTTTTTTGCCTTCAAATTTGAAGTAGAAAAGACTGCCTTTTTGGAAGGTCTAGATTATAGGTGGGATAGCTTTCTGGTTTACTGGAAGGAGTACTACTAGGTCATGTATGAAAATGGCTGTAGGCAGTTAAGCCCCTCTCATCCTTTTCATTTTCATTTGTGAAGCCTGCTCTCTGGAGAGTATCCCTTATTAATAATTTTAACTAAGATAATATATTTATTACCTATATATACATTCATGTGGTTTAAATCAAGCTGAAGGCTGTGACATGTGGTTTTACTGGATTAATGAAATTTATTTTTAGAAAGTTTGCAGTCAGAATTTTTTTTATTCAGACCAGGAAACAAGGTTAATTAGCTACTGTTAAGTGCTTATGGCATCACAAGACCACAGCAAGTGGAGTTGCACACAGGAAATGTATCAGTGAGGGCCAGAGAAGGAAAGAGAACTAGTATCTCACTAACTGGGAAGGAGGTCTCCTACAATGCAGAGGGGAGAAAGGAGAAGAAATGAGAAACCTTCCAATACACTAACAAATTTCCACCTCGGTTTCTTATCAGGACTTCATTATCATTGAGTAAGGGACAGAAACAAGGCTGAGGTAGTATTTTAAACTCTAATCCTACTGACTCGGCATGAAAGCAGCACACAGCTCAGAATTAATGGAGACATATGAGAATGTTTGCACTGCCAGAAAGAGACAGCGATAACAGAGGGCTAAGGGTCAAGTCCATTAGCAGAAAATAACATTTTAATTCAGACTGCATTTCAGGAGTTTAGCCTATTTCCAGTGCACCCATAGTTGAGTAACCTGCTGCGAAACAACTGCCCTATTGAAGGAGGGAGAGAATAGTGGGTGTAGATCACCATTACTGAAATGAATTGTGTTTGTCTCTCTTAAGTTTCTAAAAGAGACAATGAATCAGGAGAATAAAAGGGTTTATTTAGAAAAGGAGCTTTCTATTCACAACTCACCTGGAACTTTTTTTTTGCCACAAAATACTGCATCCTCCGAATCACCTTGATGGCAGCGCGGTGGTGCTCCCGCAGCCTGTGGGAAAAAAACGAGGAGGGTGAGGGGGGAAAAGAGCATCTCCATCCAGACAGTAAAGACAGCAGGCTGCAGAAAGTCCTTCATCAACACCTCAATGTGCAGTGTAAGTAGTTGTGACCCAGCCTGGCAGCACGGCACACCATTCTGCTGACCTTCCTCACCTTCCAAGAAGGCTCTGGAAATCCAGACCCATGCTAGGTTTGCACTCATTTCACAGCTAAAAGAGGTGTCCATATAACCTCCCTCTGTGTCTAAGCAAACCCCTACACATCCCTCCCAGTTTAATTTCCACAAAACCACCCCCCCTGAAATCTCAAGTTCTTGCATATCCAGCCATGAACAGCTTTTATACAGTCACTCCAGTTTTTAGCATTTTTTTGGTTTGTTTGGGTTTTTTGAGGTGTTCACCCCACGATTTCTGTACTTTTCTTCACTTACATGACTTTTTCCCAAAGAATAATTTAAATAACAAACACTTGGAAGATTTTTGATTTGTTGACTACTAAACAATCCTAATAATCTTGTGGTTGCTGGATATAGCATCTACATACATATTTATTACCAAACTGAACAGTAACTTAATATAATGATAAAATAATCTGACAGGTCTTTAAAAAATATATGCCCCTCTTTGTGCATATGCATATGATCTCACAAGAGAATGAGAAAGAAAATAATTTGTTCATTGTGCTTTTAAATGACAGATTTTCATAGCATCTGACGTTATTTTTAAAACAGTGCCTTCATTTTTAAAACCAACAGTTATTTCAAGTTTTTCAAAGCTTTCAAAAAAAGATGCATTTTCCTTCTTAACATTAAAATATCAGACTTTAAGCCAATTATTCAAACTGCTCATTCTATTACTCTTATCAAGATGCACTTGAATGACATTACGGCACCATCTTTATTTCCATTTTAACTGTATGAACATTTAGTGTTCCTACCTCTCATCCCAAACAGACTTCTAGTGATGGCTTTGGGGAGCACCTGTAAAAGCAGTCAGGTGTTCCAGATGTTTTATGTTTATAAACCTATTATTATTAATACTGATAGACCAGCATATTGAGATGTCACCTTGCAGTGCTTTCTGTCTGAACTGAACATGACAGCATTCATACTCACTAAGGGATGGAGAAGTCATATTTAAGTTCTATAAAAGTTTGTGCAGCTAAATATAACCTAGAATTCTAGTAGGTATTCAGGTGTTACCTCAGGATACATCTCCCCCAGCAATTAAAAGTTCTGCATGTGCAAATGGTGGATGTCTGTCCTCTGAAGAGGTGTAGCTGGGGTGTTCCCCTTTCTGAAAACTCATACTTTTTAGTAGGATAACAGCATTCTGCAAAGCCAAAAGCAGAACAAAAAAGCGCCATAATTTCCTACTTCTAGCTATTACCTCTCAGGTTCTTTCTGTTACAGAAATTGTTCAGATTTAGCAATAACAGAAAAGACTATTTTCTCCAGAAATAGCATAAAAAGCATTGCTTTTCAAGCTAATAACATACAGCTTTTCACTGCAGGTCTACAGATGGCTACCCCCAAGGGTATTTATATAAATCATCTGTACCTCAATAGTTATGCCCCAAACCCACAGCTGGATCTGTATAGGAAGCTTTTTCCCTCTTAACACCTTCCTGAGGTGTCTTAGAGACACTCTCTCCAGGCCCCTGCTCCCACAGATCTGACTGCAACATCACGGTTCAAGTTACAAAAGCAGAAATTTGCTACTCCTGACTGGAATGGCTGCATGTTTGGATCAGTTCCCAGTGGACAGAGAGTCAAGCCTAATGCTAGTTCAGGGTACCCCTGTTCTGTGAGCCTGTGCTGCATCATTCTGCTGCTAAGGACTTGGATGACTTCCCCCAAACCCAAGGAAATAAAGTATTTGGGCTTTTAAGTTCTGCTTCACAGAGATGGGAGCTGAGAAGGTAAACACTGTTTAATTTTCTAGTAAATATCAAAGGTATGATATCATGCAGCTATACATTCTATACATAAAAGCACACAAAAACATCTTTTGACAAATAGAAATATATTTGAATTGCCATAAAACTGCTTGTAGTATTTTGGTTTATGCCTCATTTCCTCTGGGGCGTTCTTCACAGTCCATTATTTCTGAGTAACACATTTTTCTTTGGGACAGCCAGTGACCAGTAGAGCACACCGAATCCCTCATTCTCTATCTAGAGGACAAGTCCCATCTATAAGCAAGGCAGGAGGATAATAAAAATGGTATTTGCCATTCAGTGAAATAACAAAGCTACACGACCAAAATGATTTTCCAATGCAGCTATTCACCATCAATCATTTGTCAGTGCTAACATGAACTACTATGCCAGAAGGGAAAGTTAATATTCTCATTTTAATCCTTCCCATTTCCAGCTCCAGTAGGAAGCCTTACAGTAAGCTTGTTTCTGCTTATGCTGTAAAATGTAATTCTGCACAACATGCTGTCCTGATTCCCCAAGATTAAATGCTTCTGCGATGAGAGAAGGGAATAAAGGACTTAATTAGTAGCCAAGGTTATGATTCATGGTTGTTTGATCTCTTTGGCAAACTGGTAACAAACGCTTTACTAAATTGAGAGCTTAACCATTAACTGGTGATATTTGTTTGTTCAGCCACTTGTGACATCTCTGAATTTTGGTTACAGAGGGGCTGTCTGCAGCCTCTGGGCACATGGAGCACGCTTAGACGTCAGACAGGTACTCAGTGCATTACTGCCCTCACTTCTGTGAATGCTTTATATTTTTTAGGAGTGTGGCTGGAAATGACTTCACCTGAGTGTGCTGCCAGAGCAGAGCACCTCACCTTCCTGGTGTGTCCACCCCCACAGCCAGGGGGAGACACCCTT
Source organism: Aegithalos caudatus (assembly GCA_013389925.1). Lineage (NCBI taxonomy): Eukaryota > Metazoa > Chordata > Aves > Passeriformes > Aegithalidae > Aegithalos > Aegithalos caudatus. Next base: position 281,191 of record WEIU01010085.1, read on the forward strand.
TGGAGAGGCACTGCTGTGCACAGTGAGTCTCTGATGGCAGTATAGAAGGGTTTTTCAGGGACTGCTGGGCTACTCCTGAGAGCTTTTCTGCTACAGGGTAGCTGTGTGAGCTAAGCTCTCCTGCAATTGCAATCCCTTATTTTCAGTTAGTTTTGCCTGACTTTGGGGGAAAGCTTGTTGGATAAGTGCATTAGCAACAGGGTCAGCAGGCCTTTTGCCCTTTTGGCATCAAAGCTATTTTCCTCTGCTGAGCATTCATCAGGCTTTGAGCCTCATTGTCACCATACCCATTAATATCATAACTGACATCTGAAGGAACTTGCCAAACACTGTTTGACTGATTCTAATAACCAGTAGCACGTTACCTTAAAAAGCAATATACACAGAATACCTTTAAAATAAAGCTAAAGGTTATTATTTCTGTTATTGGACAACTTCTTCAGCCTGTACCCTTCTGAAGAAAAACTGCCAATAGCTTTCACTGGATACCAGCAATTTTCTTTCTCAATATGAACAGGACATCAAGATCACCTTGAATACAGCACATGCTATGTGACATTTCTCATTGACTTAATTAACTCACAGAATTAGGTCCTGAAACCACCAAGGAATCTACAGCATTGTTATAACCCTTAGGAATCCAAAAGGATGAAGGAGGAGGTAACAATTCAACAACAGAAGACCATCCTAGTTGTCATAGGGCCAACAGATTCATACAAACCTACACTATTTGCAGGTATAAACTAGGTCTGCTTTATACATGCACTGAAAAACAACCTGCTGTGGATGCAGGCACTATTCAAAGCATAAGAAATGAAGATAAAAAACCTGGCAGCAAAATACAATGGATTGAGCACCCACATCAAAGAAGAAGGCCTGGCAGAATTAAATGACTAGAAGTCCTTAGTTTTTCCTCCTTCCTTTAGTTGTTCACATACTTAACCTACAACCACTCACTTGGAAGAAACCTGATCTCTTCATCAGTCCATCAGAAATCTGAATTGGAATTTCACTTAAATTGGAAAACTTAAGCATGATGAAGCATGATGAAGTACTTTATGTAATTCAACCAACATTCCCATTTGGTTGGAAAGTTGTTATACATTATTAAATGAACTGTTACAATTCAGACTTTCATACATTTGACTGCATATTGTTCATTTTCCCCAACACAATCAGCCAAAACCTCAGTAAGTTTCTGAAGCTGTGGCTCATTCCCCAGTCCCACACTCACTAGTAGCCACAGTCAGTGTCACTGTTCAGTCAGCACCCACCTGCCTTCTTCCTTCCAGGGGACATTCAGGGTCACCCCAGAAGAATGCTCTGCTAAAACTTTTTAGTCACAAAAACCGTGTGGCTTTATGAAAAAGGAACTAAGCAGGTGTATGATCCAGTCACTCTACGAGTCAAGAAAAATAAAACCTTTTTAAAATTAAGCTTTACAAGATTAATCCCCATTTTGAAATAAAGTTATTTTGATAAAGAATCAAAAAGGAAAGCAATTATTAATTAGAAAAAATTATTGTCCTTACAAAGCTGCTCAATTTTACATCAAACCCTTAGTAATTCCATTAGAAGTTTGTTCCCCTTTCCATCTCAGGAAGGTGTTCTACATATTGGTTTAGTGTTAACAGAAATATTAAAGCCACAGGGCAGAGGAAAGGTGGTGCTAATTTCCTATGTATAACACTTGCCTTTTTGTTCATGTGCAGAACATTTCATTATCAGGACTGTGATGTCTGGCACAGGCCTCCCAATACACATGGACACTGATATTATCGGAGCTAAAAGGTCAGTGCTGTTGATTCAGAATGAGTTTTAACAAGAAGTGACACTCCATTGGAGAGAGCCACAGATTTATAACATCTTTTACAAAATGCCCAGTCCTCGGTAAACCTAACACTGATTTGAAGTCAGGCTCAGTTTTTAAAACCTATTTAAATTCTCTGCAGTCATCTTAAATTTCTGACTTGGGAAAGGGTAAAGTATTAAGAAAGAAGACTGAAGTTGGTTGGCCCGAAGCTTTTGGCAGAAATCATTATTTAGATTTGAGCTTTATCTTTAATGCATCAGTTTTTAATCATATGTTGTGCATGTGAACTGGTGTTTTTTTCCATTCAGGCACTGAAAAACATTCCTTGTCACATAATCTGGTGGATGGGATTCAGAGTAACTACATTAAGCCATTTCATTAGTGCATTTAAGTCTAATGAAATCTTCCATCCTTAGTCCTCCAGGCATTTTAGGTATAGAATTAGCTGTGTTTCAAGCTTATTCTGTCATTCCCTGCCTATTCCCAGTTGATGGGAACCTCTTTGCACTGAGCTACATTTTAGATGCTGAAAATTGGAAGAGATTAGGTTGCATTTCTGTGTATTCTGAAACAGAAAATACTTGATCACCATACCCAGGGATAAAATCAGAATCACCAATTCTTTCCAATATTGTTGATGACCCAGTTTCTCCTTTCATCTCTTGCTAGTTTAGCATCTGTTGTTTCCCATCATTATGATCAGTTTAGTGGGGGCTCTCTACACATAACCTGGCCCACAAATGATTTCCAAAAACTGCCTTAAGGATAAACCAGTAAAAGCTTCCCAGAAGCGTTAGAAAAGTATGATGATATTTGAAGAGAAAAACAGTTGCAAATCTGAAGTTTAATTAAATGGGCTTAGTTTGTACAGAATCACAGAATGGTTTGATTTGGAAGGGACCTCAAAGATCATCTCATCACAACCTCCTGCTGGGGACAGGGACACCTTCCTCTAGGCCAGGTTGCTCAGAGCTCCTTCAAACCTGGCCTTGACCACATCCAGGTATGGGGCATCCACAACTTCTTCTGGGCAACCTGTTCCAGTGCCTCACCACCCTCACAGAAAAGAATTTCTTCCTGATACCTCACCTAAACTCACTCTTTCAGTTTGCAGCCATTTGCCCTTGTTCTGTCATTACTTGCCCTCGTAAACAGTCTGTACATCTTCCCTGCAGGCTCCCTTCAGGTACTGGAATTTACTAGAATTTTTAGTGTAAGCGAAGTTAGAAACTAGAGACAAGACAAACCAAATTAGGAATTCATCTATCCCCCCCATGGTTCTCACCAATGGCATATTCACAGGTTTAAATGCAACAGAACTACAGAAATAACAGATACACATAGAACAAGAAGAGTCACAAATAGAAGGTAAGCTAGCTTTAAAGAATTTCTTTTGTCTCAGCATTCAAAGGCATTTGAGCAATTACTGGCAAACAATCTATGAAAGATTTACATCTGCTGAACTCCTGTTCGTGCTTGTAAATTAGTTATGAACAGGTAAGGCTTCATCAAATTTGTTATCTAAGCACTGAATAATTCAACAATAGCTAATTATTTCTCTGAAGACATTTAATGAATAATTTCTATAGAACAGTATGTTTCAAGGGTTTAATTTCAAAAATGAGTTTTTTGACTTAAATGCATGTCTCATAATGTAATTTTTGTTCCCAGCCTAGGGGAATTCAGGGGCTGACTTCCATAGGAGTATCAGTGATTCTAAATTTCAAAATTGCTCTGCAGGAGTAATGTCAAATTCAGGCCTTTGGTGAACCCTTCAGCCAGTAAACAATTTGATTATTTACTAATTGTGAACATTAGTCCACAGGGAATGAGCATAAGTTGAATTAACATTTGTACTCTTCTTCCCCCACTACGTAATTTCCCAACTATGAGGTTCATCTTTTTTACTTAAAATATGTAATTTTAAAACCACAGACATCTTTTAATGAATTTGTATTTTATTCTACAGCAGCTTTCATGTCTCTCTTCTCAAAAGTCATGGGTTTAACTGAGAAATCCTCCCATGTAGTTAGAGCAATCCTCTTTTCTCTACGGACAGTCTGACTTAGCTTGATTCGGCTTGCAGATTCTTAACAGACATACAAAGGGCAAGTTTTAGAAATAACATCCCCTTTGGGGGGGATTTTGATATTTTAAAGAAAAACTGAAAAAAAAAATACTTTCAACTAGACCAAAGAGGATCCAGAATAGCTAAGCAGTATAGGATTTTGGAGTGTTACACTTAAATTTGTTCAACTTTCCTTGGGGGAAATGGTCCAGCGTGCTGTACGTCTAGAACTAAGACAGAAGATCAGGTGTTCAGAACTAAGAGCATGCTGGGGCAAACATGTAGCAAAAGGTATTTCCTCTGTGGTCTGCCCAGTGATGGTAGCTAAGAACACACCCTTAAAAGGATAGATTGTATGGAAATCAGGCAATAGCTAGAGATTTCTAAATCCTAAATCATCTTTGCTGTGAATTTTCACAACTCCATTTTAACTTATATCAGTTACTAGGACGTGAAGAGCTGCACAAAGAACATGGAGGAAAAAAAAATAGGAAGGCAAAATTATTTTTGGGTGGGACCAAAAAGCCACATAAAGAAAGCAGGAAAATTATACAGGCCAGTTCACATTTTGTTAGAATGAGTTATTGTTTCGCAGCTTTGGTGATGTCATTATCAAATACAAATTGATACTGATGTCATATCAAATCACAGAGAACCTTATTCAGCCCTTCACTCTGCATCTTACTGAGGTACAAGGCTGTTGCTTTTTCACACGGTTTCAAGGCCAAGCAATTTGAAAGTAGAGAGACATAAATGAGATCACAGATAAGTAAATAATAATGTACAGCATTCTTACAGATGCAGTCTGACACATTAAACTCCTTTTCTAAAGAAGCTGAATTCATAACACAACAGAGGTTTTTGTTCAGTGCACACAGGAAGCCATAGGCATTATTATTTTGCCTCCTCTAGTTAAAAGCCATCTTTTTAGATTAAAAATAATATTTTTTTTGCAGAGCTTTTCATTTATAGCTCTGAATTATACAAGGAAAGGCAGGGCTACACTCAAAGGCACTAGGAAGAAATAACCATATTTCCTCTGGCTACTTGCCTCTCTATTGTTTGCCTATTAAATTTACAATAACCTTCGAATATTTAACTGGCTGATGTTACACTACTTCATTATGCTTGAGAAGCTGCTCACACTACACAGCAGGTTTTTGCTGTGCTCATTGTAGGGAACTACAGGGCCCCTGCAAACTCAAGGCTGCTTTTCTATTTGGCTTAAACTGCATTGCTCAGAATGCACCTCAGATACAACCTGTACACAAAAATATCTAATGCTGAATATGAGATGTAAAAACATCAAAATGATGTAAGCCACTGAGATTTCTCAACTACTTGTTTCTATTCTCAATTATTTGCTTCTACTCTACATAACATATGGTAATTTAACATATGCTGTATCTCACATCTTAATTAGGACTCATCTTGTGGTACTGCTGCTGCCATCCCATTTAACCTTTTGTTTTGAGACAAAAGAAATAAGCTTTCATTGGGTCAGCTACTGATGCAGTTCATAGGGATCCATGAAAGGTCAAAGCAATATTGTGTTATTTAAACCTCACACAATGACTTTAGCCAGAAACTCCTTCACTTTTCCCCCACATCCCAGTGATATGTGTATTTTTAATAATGGTGAAAAAAACATTGTCTCTTATTCATAAAACCAACTGCAGGCAAGAGGTTAGAGTAACTTGTACATCTTCACAAATTCAACTAACTCTACCCAGGCAAAGTTGAGAGAGTATCTCAGCTGCTCAACACACATGAAAGTCATTGCATGGTTGTGACTGAAAAAATGAAGCAGGTCCCCTGCTGCAGAGATAGCAATTACAGCAAGAAAAACACCTGAAATGAAAAGGCCATTGACGTGAACAGCAGTATTTAAATAATTACCAAAAATTAGTGATGACACTATTTCAGAAGTCCTAACAATTTTCATGTGTTTTTTTTTTATTACACAGGTGATTGGCAATTTCTCCTGCTCCTCAGTAATGAAAAGAAGGTGGAAGTTGCTGCTGTGAAGCTCTTTCTATGCACTGAATTCTGAAACCAAACTGTATCCAAACCCTCCACCATTCCCAGAGAAATCCACTGAAAAACACAAAGCCAAACTCTGCTCTCGTTTTTACCATGGGACAACAGAAGGTACTGGGAGCTGATGGACTGCTAGGTCACCTTGGCTCCTGGCCTGCCCTCTCTGTAGGGGCTCTGGATGTTACTTATGCACAGTGATATAAGTGTGTTCTCACAGCTGCACTTTTTAGTGGGTGTAGCCTCCAAAAATAAACTGATACAAGACTGCAAACTCGAGGGTGTTGCTGTGGTTTGTGCAAGCTGCAATGAAAAGCACGGCAAACGGTGAAAGATGGCATTAGGACTTCCCTTGTCAAAGCCATCATTTCAGGGAAAAAAAAAGGCAGTTACAAATGTAGTTCAAAACTGCAATTTTTGCAACTGGAAGCATTCTCCAGGATTTGTTATTTTACAATGGTGGGGAAACACATGGGATTTCAACTTGTGGAGAACAGCCTTTCCCTATAAATCACAGAGTGTAATCTGAAACCTAGAAACAGCACAGGGGCTCACATTTATGGATTTAAAACAGATGAAGAGCAAGCATGCTCTTAACCCTTTCCCCATAATTCCTTCCCAGTACAAAATAAAAAATGAATATACAAATACTGAACAGAAATTAACTTGGCAAAAATCAAGATTAATACAATTCTGTAAACACTGAATAGTTTAGACTTCCCTAAGGACACAAGCACAGAATTGTGCTAAAGCAAAGCACTGTAAAACTGTTAGAGCATAATCCAGTCTTTGGACTGTTCTTTCATCAACTTTTATTTAAGCAGTTTATCTTACTGAGATTAGGATCTCTCCTATAGAGCAAGACCTGGCAAACACAGGCCTCTGGTTTTGAATATCAGGCTATATTTCACTGAGAATGAAGTAACTAGCAGCCTGTCATCTCACTATAATGTTATAAACTCCTTAATCAGGCAATCGGAGAACTAATACTTACATATTAGTAATAATTTCTCTTCAAAAATATGTAAGAGCATTAAGATGACATGTTGTTTATTTATTGTTCCTTAAGATCCCCAATCATTTCTGTATCAGTTTAGCCTCTCCTATGACACACTGGACAAAAAACCAAAACCCAGCAGAGCCTATTCCAACTTGAATCCTAAGACACAGCCTTATTCTTGATTTCTTTTATTTTTAAAATTATATAAAAAATACAGTGTAACAGAACAGACTGGAATATCAGCACTGCCAAGATGCATTAGTGTATACCTTGTCAGAGTCTTCCAGTACTTCCAGAAATTCACTCACATACATAACACAATGGTGTGATTAAAACCAGAAATGGACCGAGATTGAAATGAAGTATGATGGTATGTCATGTTAAATCTCTACCCAGTGTAATATTTTAGAGAAAACTCTAAACCAACCATCCCAGGATGGCTGACAGGAGAACAGGAAAAATAATTTTAAGCTTACTGCAAGATCACTCATCTGCAGACACAGTATTTTGCCTGTGGTAATTCAAGCTCTGTCCCTTTATTGGCTGCAGCTCAGTGAAGTGGTGCTTTTGTCCATGTCTCCTGATGAAAAGCTAGGGTGTCTATGGACTTCACTGAAAAGGCTGCAATTGATGGAAAAAATATGTCTAAAGTGGCAATGATGGGCACCTGAATCTTTTTCAAGTGAAGAAATAGCTACCTGAGAACAGCAGAAAATGGATCATGAAAAAGAATTTAACCTTAGTCACTGGGCATATTGTGGAGCACCCAAAAAATCCAGTCATGGCTAGAATTTTGTGCTACAGTAATCAGAGGGGCAATCTGAAAAAATCTGAACTCTTTTGAAAAATCTTGCTAAAGCTATTTTATGCAATTTAGTTGCAAAAAAAGATTTTGGGAAAACAGAGAGTATAAGACAAAAAAATTATGCTATTAGCCCAATTCTGTCAAATGACCAACATTTGGTATGCCAAATGGTGTGTTAGCAGATCTCCATAACCACAAGAGTCATGTCTTTTATTTTTAAACCATTTCAAACCAAAGTCTGATTTTTTTGCAAATGCATACTTTGTGGAAAACTTAAGATTAGGCCATCAACGGCTCCACCTTCATCCTTTTATCACTAAAGCTTTTTCAAGCTACAGTCCAAGTTCAAGAGACCACCCAAAGCTTCACTTTATTCCCGCAGATGCTCAGATCCAGACATCATCTTTGTCTCTTGAGAACCTATTATGATATTGGTGTACAAATGCCATTGGGATTTCCAAATATGTGCATCAGACCCTCTAACTAGGTTGGGGAAAAATCTCAAGAGACTCTCTAATTACTGTGATAACCTGACCTATTCCATATGTACAAATTCTGCAAGAAGGAAGAGGAATTTTGCATCTCTAGAGCCATTAAAAATAGGGACTGCATCACATTTACTGAATTATATATTCCAAACAGATGGATAAGCCCTTCTTTAAAGCACATCCAGGGCAAAAGCTCCTGCTTAAATATAAAAAAGTTGCATTAAAGTCCCCATCTTGCCACAGTGGGTGCAGGACTATGTGCATGAAATCAAGGGGAGAACACAAGCCTGAACCTACACACTGGCTCAGCATACCAAGGGATCAGTAGAAACTCAGAAAATTTTTACATACAAGAAGACATTTAAAACAGCAAATGTACATTATATATTGTGGCAGATTCTAGATACACACTTATTTATTAGGTTTATATCTTCTGTGTGGAAAAAATCTGACCTGAAACGTCCAATTTCTCATGTTCAATCTAACAGTTAAAGAATACACTGCATTATTATTACTGCAAAAAGGCAAGGAATTTTATGAGCTGATATGCTGGAGACAGAAACTGGCTGGGACTGCCTACTCTGGTATGTGAACTCCATTTCTTTCTGTGGCTTCAAAGCACAAGCACAACTCAACAATGTATTTTTTTACTAGAATTATCCTCTGGTAAGTCACATATGAAAAGCAGAACGTGTTTTAATTATTTTCCCCCTTAATTGAGAAACTGTTAACAAGCCCAGCTGTATATTTCAATTTAATTTCTGTTACATAGAAAACAATATTTTTCTTAGTATTCATATTTCATTGGGTAAATATGTGATGATGCGTACAGAACTATTAACAGTTGAATACTTTGTTAGAAATATCAGATTACTTTGTAACTTTACAGCCTTGCAACACACATTTTTGCAGAGTAATAATTCCTCAGTAAGGGTTGAGCATCAGCTCAGTTATACTCAGTGTAGGGAACAGAAAGGCCTTGATGCTGGCAAGTTTCAGGTGAGCTGTATTTATTCTAGAAGTACAAGAATTTCCTTTTTTTGTTTGTAAAATAGATGCACACTCTCAAGTGTTTTTCCTACAAAAGAGGTAGAATCATGAGTTCCTCAAATCCTCAACTGGTTCAAATCAGAACTCTGCTGATTTAATTAGGCAACCCTGAAAGTCTTAGAAGAGCACTGCACCAGGCACTCCTCTCCCCTTTTCCCTCCATATCCCTGTGAGCCAGCTCTCTTCCCTACCCACCTTCCCTACCCACCACATTAGCTCTTGGTCTCTCTTCTCCGACTTTCCTACGTTCAGATTTTTCTACTTTATGTTTTCTGGATCTGTCCTGGGGCTCCTCCTCTCTGTTGTATCAGTCAAAAGTTATGTGTCCCATTTTTCACAGCCCTTCAGAGCTTACTGCAAACTTAAGCCATCAAATCCCAGAGCTGTCTTCCCTCTGTGTGCCACCACTCAATAATCATGCAAACATCTTTCCACATTTCCTTTCTTGTTGCCTTTTACCAACCAATTTTGCAGCAGAACCTTTTCCTACTTCTCCTCACTCTGGTTCCACATCTTTTTCTTGACAATTGAACACAATTCAGAGAATATAATCCTCATATCTTGAGGAGCACAAATGCTGAAGAGAAACATAGTAAAATTTGGCTTTCATTGTAGCTATTGGTTTTGCAATCACATTTTGTGTGCTAAACAAATTATACAGATGCCTTAAAAGCAAGCAAAAACTTGTTGTTTCAAACTTTTGCAAGACCAGAGTCGTTTTGGAAGAAAAAAGACTTACCAAACCTAATTAGCCCTTCCTAGTAAGTACCTTGCAGACACACTGCAGTATAAGGCCATAAATAATTCCATTTCTGATTATTTCAAAAAGTATCTATTTATACAAGCTATATAGTAACTATTTGTATAGTAATTAACACACAATATATGTCTATTAAAGCAAATTGCATACAAGAAAAAAAGGAGAAAAAATTGATTTTGAAAACACTGAAATTAAGAAGGTATTTTAAAGTGATAAGGAAGGTGAGGAGACTTTCAATAGACATCTCAGTGATGCCTCACTGAAAATCCGAGGAAGTGGAGAAATGTGAAATGGGAAAAGTGCACTGAAAATCAGTAGTACATTTCTACCAGCTACTTTTACACCTTGCCTTTACATCCATGAGTTCTTCACAGTCCAAGAGCAGAGAGGAGAGCAGGCTAAGCATATGCAGGAACACTGAAACAAAACTGACTTCATTTGTGGTCTAGAGCTCCACGGAGTGTTTACCAGCTCTGAAGGTACTAATGAACAATTCCACCCTCATATCAAGAGCAAAGAGTTGACTTCACAGTTCACATTGTTCAGGTCTTTAATTTCAATCTTCATCATTAACCCCTGCTCACTTTGGGGACTGAAAACGTTTCAAGCTCAAAAACAAAATCAAAAAGAGAAGGAATAGCCTTAACACACTCCTGGAAAAGCTTTTTCTTTGGGTTTTGTGCTGCTTTCCTCCCTGGCCAGGATGGTATGAGAAAACCAGCCAAGGGTATTCCATCTGTACATGGTGTGGTTTCAGCTAAACCAGGCTCTGGGGCTCTATTTTCTCTTCCCCCTCACATGACTTTTTTATTCATATTATTTTCTTCTCCTTCCACTTTATGCTCTCACCAGGTTAATCTACTGAGACCTTAATGAGAGCCTGAACAACACCACAGGTATTTGTGCAAACAGGTAATTATCTAGGCTTTTTCACATTCAAAAGTGCAGGTGATACTCTCCCTCCTCCCCTCTTTCTCTTCCCCTACATAATTTTATTACTCAATTTTTGCATGGCTTTTAGGATACAGAAGAAAGAACATCCATTAGAAGAAAATTAAAGTTGCCTTTTCACCCAGCACTTTTGAGTTAATATTAATTTTCCTGGAATTTGCTGATAAACAAATCATGTATCCTGAATTCCAATTTAAAATCCTATTCAATATCCTGTAGTAAGCAAATGCCAGGTTATAAGAGTAAATGTCACCTTAAAATACGTTACAAGTGGTGGCAACCTGATATTTACTTGCCTGCAGGTCTGCAAGTCCCTTTTTGGCCTTGAAGTGTCTGATCCTGTGAAAAGTTGTGGCTTAATGGGATAATCAAATAATTGATATAGTTGTATATTTTCTCTTTCTTTGCAAGTTCTTAGAGAAGCTTGGCTTATAAAGATATAGCCTTTTTTGGAGGATTTTGTGTGCAAGTTATTTGGATCAGGAAAAAAGCTTGCAAGTTTGGTGGTATTTATAGCCTTATTCTGAATTGTGATGTCAGCAATCAGTTTACAGATGTTTTGCTTTGTGTAAGAATTTGACAGATTTACAACTTTTCCACAGGCAAGTATAAAATGCATTAATTACTCATTGCTTGTTATTATTTTCTTATCATCAATAGGATTTTTTTTACCATTGATGGTGGACTTGCAGTGTTGGGTTAATGGTTGAATGTTATTAATTTATTAATTTTTCCAGCCTAAATGATTCACTGATCATGTTTTTTAATGAAATAACAGTCTGGTTGGACTACCAGGAAAACCAAGCTGATAAACTGCTTAAAACTCAACCAAACCCAGACAAATTGCAAACAAGTTTGAGTGACTACAGCCAGAGAGACTCCATCCTGGAGTGCTGTAATGGGAAGCCCTTAAAAATCCGTGTTTGTTTTCTGGTTTATGCGAAAATGCTGAGGCAGGCACGGCCAGCTCCTTGTGGCAGAAAATGCCTGATGACCATGCATGACCTGGAGACTCTGTTGTGCATTTCGGGGGTCGGGGACTCAGTGATGACTTTTTTCAAGCCAGGCTGATGTCTGTTGGGGAGCAGCTCTGGAACTATGACTGCAGCTCATCCCATGGGCAATTTACCCCTGTAGCAATGCCAGTGAGAGGCCCATGAAAAGTTATGGCCTATGAAAAGTTACGGCCTATGAACACTCAGGCAAACTAAGAACAGCGGAGCTTAACGCACAAGGCAAAAGTTCTTTTTGCACATAAATGAGAATTTCAGCCTCTAGCACTTCCTGGTAGTACTGGGGTTTTTTAAACACACTAAATAAATTCCTAAAGATGCAAACAGACAAAAACACTCAGGCAAACCCTACCAATTACTCATCTATCTCAGAGTTGCCTCATACTGATAAAAGTCTGGTCTTCAATTGAAAAAAAAAATTCACTTAATCTCAGACCAAACCAGAAACAAATGGTTTGGGCTTTGGAAAACTCTTGGAATTTTACATTTAAAAAGGCTTAAATGTATTTTCTTTGCACTAATTATTTGTTTGCCAGTCAAGACATAAAGCACCAATGATAAAATGCCACAGTAAGGAACACTTTTGTAGAATTTCCAGTCTGAATTGGAAGCAGGATAAAACAACAAACAAACAAACAAACGTCAGATCAAAATCTTTTCCCTCAAGACTTTCACAACACAGTTTGAAAACCCAAGAGATTTGGATGAGTCTGAAAGGCTCCACATTAGGCAATTTTTGCTCAATTCTCTGAATGTTCATCCATTGATCCATTTTATTGAGATGACTAAGATGACATTGCTCTCTAGAACAGACTATCAAATTTGTCCATTTGTCTTACTTGTGCTAAAATCAGATGGCCTCTGCTTATGTTTAAATCCAAGTCTAAATACACCTGAAAATACTTTCTATTTTATAAGTTTAAATATGATTCTCTTACAATCCTCTGTGTATATATGCACAAAACAGACAAAATAAAGCAACAACAAACAAAAAATTATTTTCATTTGTATAATTAGGTGATTAAATTGAATTTGTGATTTTTTTTTCCACTTAGTTGTTTTTTTTTTTCCCCAGAGGTATGGAAGGTCCTGAAATGTTTTATCCCAGACAACTACCTGTAGCTGATACCTGTAGCTGTTTTTCAGGGACATATTGACACTAAGCTATTAGGACAATTATTTGTTTGCAGTCAGGTCTAAAATAAAGGCCAAATAAAATCCTAAATGATTTTTCACATCAGAATGGTTTCCTGAATCTGGGCTGAAGTGAATGTAGCTACAATGTATTTTAGTGAACAGCAACTGCAGAATTTCTGAACAGCTCTTGCAGCACATTCCAATAAAATTAAAGTGCTAACTGGCTACAGACAGTATTTTCTAGTGCAAAGTGCTGTCCCAAAGCTTGTTTTTATTCTGATACTCAAAATTATTTATTAAAGTAAAGCACTATAATGTTCATCTTCAAATGCACTAGTAAGTATTTCTTTCATAGTTATGGCTGCATCACAAATTAAGCTATGTACAAACTATACCTGGACATTCATTTACCTTTCTGACTCCTTAAAAGCTTAGTATACATATAACAAGGCTAAAACCCCCTATCTGGTTTCCAAAAGGCGGGTCTTTATGATTTTGAATTTCATAGATATGAACTTCTAGATAAAAAAATGGAATCTTACTTTACTTTACATTAATCAGCACAACACAGAATGTTTTATCAGTAGCAATAGCACAGTCTTCACTGTTTTAATTGAAAAAAAAAAATATATATTTGCTTGCTTATTATTTGAATGCTTCTACTGAACCATAGAGTTAGCTCTCCTTCATGTAAGAAGAATATAAAGAGTAGTTGGTTGGAAGAAAAAAGAAATGGAATACAAAATGGAGGAAATACTGTATCCCCTAAATGAGATCAGGCCCTTTCAAGTTTGTTGGTTTTTGCAAGGATTTGATACAATATATAAGCTTCAAGATGCTTTTCCATTTTAAAGCATGCAGATCTGAACATAACTCGAAGGCCCAAAGGCCAGAAGTCCAAGAACCCTCTTCAAGTCAGTGGCAATTCAGAGAACTTTCGTGAGAGAGCTAAAATAACTGGTATGAATTCACTGGGATAAAAAATCTGCCCTATTGTGTGTTACTCATGTGTGTTACTTGGTTACTAAGACAGCCTTAAATAAAAACATGTGGATAATATAATAACATATAATTGTTTAGTTTTTGTAATGTACCCTCACCTAAGTAGATAATTGGCAATGAGGACTGAACATGAGAACTTTTGACCTGAAATTACTCTTTTTTTTTCTGAATCCAACAAGAACATGCCCTCTGTTCTCTCAACACTTGAAACAATTTATAATGGTCATGATTTTTTTATTTAAAAGATGTGCTTAGAGAAAATTGAATAGTTCTTGGAAGCTGAGGGAAGATATCCAACATAGTGGTATCTATCTTGAAACAGGAAAAATTACAACATAGATGCTGGCATTGACAACGCTTAAATCAATATTCTGGAACTATCACATGTATAATTACCTGCCAGTGAAAAAGAACCAAGAGACTGCCAAGGAAATGCCACTTATGCTTTGTTTTTCTCACATACATGTGTTTCTCTCACATATTTACTAAAGGTAAATGTTCAAATACACATTCACACCAGTTCCTGAAGAGAACATAAAAGGCAGAGACAACATAATACAAAAGGATGTGCCCTGAAATTGCTTCTCATCTTTATCCATTTGTGGAGAGCTGTCCTTTCACAAGGGTTAGCACAGATCTGACAGGGTAAAATCTTGGCCTGCTGAAGTCAATAAAGTTTTGCTATTGAAGTCATTGGGCTGGAATTTCTTCTATTATCTTTAGACACCTGGACAGCTGCCTGAACATCTGCTGAGGTTGTCTCTAAAACGTCAAGGTGTAGTTTCTTACAAATACTCTGATCCATTGGTGAAGACAACTTCATCCCATTAAAAAGTACTTACAAATTAGGGTTCATTAAAAGCTGCTGTGCCTGACTTCTTTGGTAGATTTAATATGGAGCCATCTCACTTGAAAAAACATAACCAAATACTTTTTTTCTTCTCAGAAGCACATTTTTCCAGCACCCATCAAATCATGGTGTAGTAAACCATTTTTCCAAGGGTACACAGGAAGTCTGTGGCAAAGCTAAAAATTCAGAGTCCTGTGAAATTGTTTGATTATATTTTTTTTTTTTTAAAGTACCAATCAAAAACAAGAACATGAGGGGAAAAATGAGAGAGGTTTATACTGGTGAACTACATGTTTCAAGCTCAACATTTCCTAGAAGCACAATGAATTAAAGTGCATGGCAAACACTGTACAGGTACAAACATAAGCCAAGTTATTTCTCAATTTACGATCATATATGCATACATCAAAGTATTTGTTTATCTCTGCTTATAAAGGCACAAGGAACAAGCAAGGGTTGGCCTATGAATAGCAACATTTATGTGAACATCTATAGAAAAAGACAAGAATACAAAAACTATATTAAAACAGAAGAGACTTTAGAGAGATCTCATTACAGCTGCTAAGTATTAACAACTCTTTTCATATTTCATTCCTGTCTCTCACTTTTTGTATTTAGTGTAGTCTTTCTAAATAAGCTTTCCAATTATACAGATTTCCTTTAAAATTGTTATTATGTGGAAAAAACAAATGCATTTTCTAAAAATGACTGTTTTCATAAAAGCAGGGCCACTGGCAGGAATCCAGCCTCACCAGGCTCACTGACGTTAAAAAAAAATTAATGGTACAGTCTAAGTTCATTAGTCCAAAGCACAATTGCCTAATACATAGATGGCATTAAACACTGTTTACATGCTCTTGCTATGTTGATGTTCAGGGAGACCTAACAGTACCTGCCTGTCTCAAGGGTATGTGCCCTGAAAAAAGTTCTCATTCTTTTAATATTTCACCTTATCTCCAATCACTTCAAACAACCTGCACTGATCTAATAAGAGTAATTTGATAGAACATTTTCAGAAATACAGCAGGAAACATCCAGCCTTGCTCCAAGACTGTTTAATGCTTCATCAGGGCACAAAGTCCCTCCATCTCCCTCCGTACCTCCAAAATATTCTTTTCTCTAGACAGTGAAAGGCACTAGCTTGAGTAAGCACAAGATATCACAACAGAAACAAAATATACAGTAGTGTTTAAAACTCTGACTTTAAGGTTAACCAAGTACATTCAAGGCCTCAAGAAAGATCTGGTTGGAGAGTGGGGGAAAAATTTCTGGGAAGGTTGAGGAACATAAAATGAAAATCTCTTGTAGATGGTCATACTGTCAGTATGTTGGCATCAGATATGTAAAAAAAAGGCACATCCAGATGACTTCCCTGCTCTCAGAATTAAACCATGGCTTGCAGTATGAAGAGTAAGATGTTAGTATTCATTTAATACAATATTGTACATGCAGACTGAATTTTTAACTCACTTATTTGGACTCCTTTGTTACCTAAATAGGAACAGTTGTTCAAAGTTCCCACACATGAAAACTTGATGTTTATATGAATGAGTCTCTCCAGGAGTCAGAAACAGAAAGTATTCTAATTTAACCAAAAAGAGCTGGCAGTTACAATTCCATGCTGCTATAAGTATATGGACACTTCCACTGAGAGCGGTGGGCAATACTTCACACAGGGTAAAACATCCTTGAAAGATTCTGCAGGGATGAGGCCAGAGATCTTTTCCTTCTCATAAACCAGAAACAGATCACCAAAAGACTTTCAGGAGAAAAGATATTAAACGCAGAACTAACGCATTAATTTTGCAGAATTTGATGTTAAGCAAAACACTGTGGCCTGGGCCGAGGTACAAACTTTCAGCCTGATTAATACTTACAAATACAGTGCTCAAATACAAAACACACAAAGCCCATGCAAGGAGACCCTCCAGATAAAGAGATGGGATATTTTTACTTAAGGTACTTTTCAAATTTAATGTTTCTCCAACATGCTTCATACCCCAAGTACTGAGGTCTTGTAATTTCCAAAGCACTTCAAAGAAAAATTTTTCAGCTTCTTGGGAAATGCTGGTGTGAGAAACAATGATACAGTGCAAGCATTAATACAGAGAAGTGAAAGAGCCCTGACCGTTCTAAATCCAGATCAAACCTTTGTTGCAAACTCACTTTTACAGTGTAATGTAGCAATTTGCTATTGCAACACCATGCTGTTAAAGTTGTTTACCAGATTTAGAGAAATCTGATTTACTTAGAAAACACAAATAAAATCCCATTATTCTTGCAATGAGTAATTAACCATATTCTCAGCTTTGCCTTCAGCATATGGCTGCCACTGGTAGGAAGGCAGAATTCAAGCAAGACCTTACTTTTGTCCCATTTAATTTGCCAAGCAATTCTGTTTCTTGTGGATTTAGTAACATATTACAGCCTTCAGTGAACAGTAATCATTGGAAGTATTAGGAAACAGAAGCTAAGGATTAACCTTGCATTAAAACTACTGTTGACCTTATAAAAGTGATTATTTATTAGTCTGTGAAAATCATGACATAACCTCACAGCTCATATAACTATTCAGGTGTATTATAAAAATAAATAAATACCATCCTTCTCTCACAACCAACAGCACTACACTTCAAATCACTTGCACTTGAAGTTTTAATACTGATGTTTAACAGATCAACACAAATACAACATTCAGATTACTGTTTAGATTAAATTGTTTATAAGCTTAATATAATCATTGCAGCATAAATAAAAATATGCCAACCAAAAAAAAGAAAGACTCCAGCTTGCTTTGCATTTAAGCTGAGTAAAGAATTTTGTTTAGAATGCATAGAGTTAAAAAGCAACTACTTGGTCATACTCAGTTGTTTGTGCAGCACCAAATTTAAATCCAAGAGAGATTATGAGAAAATTTGCTGCAGGCTGTCAGGCCTCATTAAGTTAATGGAACTGGTAAATTGGCACATTTCCAGCACATTGTAGAAAGAAAAGCGCTTTCAGCTCAAGAGTGAAGGAGATCTAGTTTCGGTTTGGCAGCTAAAGGAGATTATTAGCTATAAATAATGGCTGCACTGAGATGACTTATATGGGATTGCTTGACCAAAATGAAGTCGAAGAGACAAAAAACATTAACATTTTGAAACGAATGATACAGTCTCTTTGTTGGATGGAATCTAGAACAGCTTTGTAGACATTTTCCTTTTAAAGCCTTACTATTTACAAAATCATCTAAAAGTCTTCGTAACAAGCTTAGCTACCACTGAACTCATTAACGGAGAGAAAATTCTTCTCTTTGTTGAAGCTTTGAATCTCTTTAAAAGATGCTATGAACCAGTGCTTGTGTGTGAGGTGGCAATGTGCTGTGATGTACTAATGTATTAGTATAAAAGTATTATATTATTTTGGTCTGAATTACTGTGGCATGTTTTCAGAGCCAGGACAGCAGAATGATATCAGTACACACAGAGGGCATGGAGTAGGAATCAGGAGACCTGGGAGATGCTGGTTTCCCAAGCCATCAGAAAAGACAAAATGTGGAAGAATGTGTGAGAGAGAGAGAGGAATTTCTCTTGGGACAGTGAGATCTGCATTTTCTTACATTTATATTTCTTACATATTTCTTACCTCAAGTTTCGAAATGGTAAATCATCCTAAATGGTGAACTAAAGAAGACCAGATTATCCTCTGAATTTATACCAATAAATCCTAATTCCAGGCTTACTTAGATACTGAGATCTGTGAAGTTTGAGATTTCAAATATCCCTATGGCCAGGATCTGTTTCTATCAATTGACTTATCTGATTTGAAGTCGACTGGGTATGTTTCCATTCTTCTGTAGTTAAATTTTTGGAAACAGGTGCTGATTAACAGCATTAAAAAAAAAAAAAAAAAAAAAAACAAAATATCCTAAATGNCGATATATTCCTAATGCATAAAATGATAACAAGACTTCTACCATTTACTTAATTAATTATTTGTCCTCTTATTGTTTCTCTGGATCACATTTTAAAGGAAAGTGAGGCCAGTTTCTGGGTGTATTTTGGCCTCAGCTGCTTGGTCAGGCGGTCGGCGCAGGGGTGCCCGTGAGCCAGTTTGGTAAGAACACTTGTCACCTTGCAAGCTGGGTTAGCACCACGGAGATCCCCTGTCAGCACTGCACTGGTGGGACATTCACTCCTGAGCAACTCAGTCCAAACTGAACCCAGCCACCTCCGCTCGTGACACGGCCGATGTCCCCAGGCACAGCGGGTACGGAGGCACTTCAGTATCTGCACGTGTCTGCTTTTACTTTAGATTTACTGGTGAGTGACTACTGAATTCTGCCAAAGAAAGTAAACATTGGGTTCCCTCCCTATGAATGAAAGCTTTATTATGCTCTAAAAAATTCTGCACAGAAAAGGCTGTCTCCAACAACCAGCTGAGCTAAATATAAAAAAGCAACAACAACAACAAAAAAACCCCCAAAAAAATGTATGTGGTAACACACAGTGCTTTCACCAGGGATCTCAAGGAGGAATATATCAGAATGTAGGAACACCAGTCCTGTTCTGATGCTGCAGGGCCAGTTTGAAGAGTTAGGCGTACTAAAACCACCTTAATTCAATGCATCCCTCACACAGTGGGTAAAAATTCAGCATCTAACACTTACTCACATCTCCCCCACTCCAAAATACCCACCAACTTGAAATCACTTCTTATTTTTAACACTGCTCAAGAGTAGCTTACCTCCTCTAGACAATAAAATTCAACATGTGAATGTTTCTGCAGGAATACTCACTAGGAAAACTTAAGGTTACTAAGCTATTCTGTAACAGAATACCAGCATTCTTTCATGAAGTCCTCTCCATCCTTTATGAAAGGATAAATGAAAATCAGAGCTAAATAGTTTATCCAAGTGTTCTGCTTGAATAGAAAACTAAATTGACTCTTCCTTTTCTAAGCACTTTTTTTTCTAAACACAGAGGCCAAAGAGAAGGCAGATGGAAATAACAGCTACCATCACAAAGACCAAAATTCACCTATCCAAAAAATCTGCTTTGGAACAGTTTTAACTCTTTTTTTCCCACACACTTCACAAAGAAGTGAAGAATGACTGACCACAGTTTCAATTAAATGTTAAATGTCAATATAAGACTTAAACAACTATTTAATAAAACTAAAGCAAATATAAACAGGCAGTTTCTCCAGCTATCTCTTTAAATAACACAGAAAAAATCATTTTTCACTTGCAACTTTTGAAGTATGTAAGTAGACTTAATTTTCTCCCATTACAAGATTATATGTTTTATGCACTACAGATTTATAACCAAATATCTCATCAACATATCCAAGTGGTGCAGAAAGGATCCTAGTAAACAAATCCATCCTATGAGACCTGAAGCACTAAGTACCTTCTGATATCCTTCTCTAGACACCTAAGGTAAATGAGATAAAACATAAATAAGAGGGCTCTCCAAACCTAGGAACATTACAGATTTTGCAGTCTAGTCTATCACACCTTTTAACTGAACTCTTTTGAACCCTTACAGATTAAACATTAAATATAGGCAAATTGCCTAACCAACTGAATGTTATAAACACTGACAGGAGTAAGGATCTCTCATATTTCTCATGATAAAGTTACATCACTGTTTTATACGGGTACTATAAGCCAGAAAATGTAACGAAAAATGAAAATAAGCCAGAAACTGATGCCTGAAGGCAGGAGTCTCCTAATGAAGGTAAAGAGTAAAAACAGGGCAAGAAAGAAAGGAGCAGAGAAAGACAATTCTTCACTAGGAGGGCAGTGAGGCACTAGCACGGGTTGCCCAGAGAAGCTGAGGATGCCCCATTCTTGGAAGTGTTCAAGACCAGCTTGGATGGAGCTCTCAGCAACCTGGTCAAGTAGAAGGTGTCCTTGTCCACGGCAGGGGGTTGGACTAGATGACCTTTAAAGGCCCCTTCCAACCCAAACTATTTTATGATTCAATGACAACTGATTGCTGCTTGTGCCAAGGCAAAACAATGATTCTACTGCTCTAAGGTATTTGGGCCCATGAATAGACTTACTAGGTAGAGGCTGGGTTATATAGTTCATTTCTTGGAGGGAACAAGTTTAAAACAGCCTGAATAGAGTGTCCTAATTTGAGTGCAAGATAGTCCAGAAATAACATTCAAACATTCAAATAAGGGATATTGCTGCTTCAATAGTTGCTGATTTTTTGCATAGCTGAAAGTGATAGCATAATGAATTTTAGTCATCAAACTATAACTTTGCATACACCAGCACCACGCACTGCATTGTATTCTATGCCTTCCTACTTGGTCATATTAACAGGTTTTGACCACTTGTCCACTGTAATTACACTGATTTCCATAGAGGTTTCACCCACTTCCAGCTGTTAACCATGAACTTTTTTGTTCTTAATGTACACCAAACCAAACAAGCCAAAATTACTTGTTTGCTCTCAGTCTTTTGGGTGCATATCAAGACTGACACGCCAAGGATATAACCATTAAATTCTTCATTCTTGTTAATTACTACCATAACAAGGAAACAAGTAAGATTCCATGGTAAAGTTAGTTTAAAAAAGGTCTCATTCAGTCATAAATTGCTAACCAATTCTTCTCTATCTGACCCTGAGTATAAATGATAGCTTCAAACACACCTGGCTGTATTTCTTTAATATTCTCTGCATCCTAGAATTGCATATGCAGGCTTTAGTTTTCAATCAGTGTCAGATAAACTTTTTTTTTAAGAAAAGTGGCTATAAAAAGACATATTTAGTATGCTTTTCTAGTTTCATTTAAATTTCAAGTATCTCTAAGGACATACTCCTAACAATTTATTCCTAAAAGGAAGTTCCTCATTTTTAGTTTCTTTAAAAGCTCCTCTCCACCTCTCTTGACTTCTGCAAGGCAGTATATGTACCACTTTGAAAACACCTGTGTTTGTCTGCAATTTGTTTTATATGTATTCTTTTTTGTAAACAGTAATAATCCTTCACTCTGAGGCTATTTTATATATATATATACACACACATATATATGTGTGT
>WEIU01010085.1:303218-318307 GCA_013389925.1 Aegithalos caudatus
TATATATAATTTATAAAAGATTTTTTTCACTCTGTACTATTTATAGGTATCTCTTTCATGGAACTCATTCCTGCACAGAATTTAATTTTTGCCATTGAAATTAATTTTTTGAACTATTCAGGATTAAAGAGAGGTCAATAAACCAATTACTTTGGGCAACGGTACAAAATCAGTACTAGTAAAGTAATTAATGCCCTTTTCATTGTTTCCACATCATGGAGTGTTAATAAATTGGGCTTTTGTCACTATCCAGTAATTTCTTTACAACAAATTTCTTCATTCCAATCCATCTTATTTTATGGCTCCCTGTTAATACTTTAAAATACCAGACTAATTAGGTTTGCATTTACACTGTTATGTCACAAGCTCCATTTTCATCTCTGTTCAGACTCTATTTTTCTGATATTCCTAATGAGGCAATACTTTTATTTAAAGGGTGTGATCCTTTAAAGAATTTCTAGTGGCTTATTAGTTATGTGAAGAGGATCTTTCAGGAGTTCCCACGTATATCGCTTAAGCACAGCACAGCGGCGCACACATTAGCCATGAACGCTCGCACACCATTAAATCCAGGACCTCCTATAACCTGGAGTTCATCTTTTTTACAGGATCAGCCTGTTTGCAACTGCAGCATTTTAATTATTCCCTTCCCTCATATGATATTTTGATTCATGTCATGCATTTATAATGTGCTCGACTGTGACACAAGTTAAAACATCTTCCTTACCTCCAGCAGAGGTGAAGAGCAAAAGCAGGACAGGGCAATGTCATCCCTCAGGATGACTGTGGGACAGAAAAGAGGGCTTTCCCCATATTTCAGCTGCTGT
The DNA here is from genome assembly GCA_013389925.1 of Aegithalos caudatus. NCBI lineage: Eukaryota > Metazoa > Chordata > Aves > Passeriformes > Aegithalidae > Aegithalos > Aegithalos caudatus. The sequence goes on from WEIU01010085.1 coordinate 304,046, forward strand.
ATCTTCCAAGGGTGCCATCAGGAAATACACAATTCAATAAGGAAGCCACGTCACAGACAGCAATTCACCCCAGTCTTTCAAAGTCACCCGTATGAAAAAGATGCCTTCTCTGTAAAATACAAATCAACCTCTCTCCTGTCAGGACAGGAATATACAAAGACACAGTAAGTTTTCTTCTGCAATGTGAACTGATGAGAATTTTTACTCTCAAAGGGACAGAAGTGAATAACTTGAGCATCTTCTGTTACAAAGGAAATTGCAACAGTAGGAGGAGCCCTCTTGCTGAAAACAACTGCATAAACCAAAAATCTTTTAAGGACTTTTTTTTTTTTTTCCTGGGGGGAGGGGTAAATTAAAATTCTCAATTCTCTCATCTAGCTGCCACTCTTGAGATTTACAGAGAAAAAAATCAAGGTCACATGATGCTGGTCTTACCTGGTGTAGAGTTAATTTTCTTCGTAGTAGCCAATATGGATTGTGTTTAAGATTTATGCTGGAAACAGTGCTGGTAATACAGGGATGTTTTAGTTATTGCTGAGCAGAACTTGCACAGAGCCAAGGCCTTTTCTGCCTCTCAAACCCATCAGCGGGGAGGCTGGGAGAGCACGGGGAGTTGGGAGGGGCACAGTCAGGACAGCTGATCCCAGCTGCCCAGAAGGACATTCCTCACCATATGGCATCAGGCTCAGGTATAAAGCTGGGCAAGAAAGTGGAAGGGGGAACATTTGGAGTGATGACATTTGCCTTTCCTGGTCACTGTTACGTGTGATGGAGCCTGGCTGAACACCTGACTGCCCTTGGGAATGGGGGAATCAATTCCTTGCTTTGCTTGCACCTGTGGCTTTTGCTTTACAATGTTAAACTGTCTTTACCTCAACCAACAAGCTTTCTCACTTTTCCCACTTTTACCCTTCTGATTCTCTCCCCCACTCCACCACGGAAGGCATGAGGGAGCAGCTGAGTGAGGTTGGCTACACCCTGGAGGCCAGCTAACCCAACTGGAGAACAACTGAGCTTTCTCAAGTCCCTGAGGAAAATGCAAAGATCTCTGCAATCCAGGCCTTATGCAAGTAAAAATGCTCTGCATGGCAGCATCATGAGTGGAATTAATGGTCAGTATCACTGCACCTCAAATGCTTCTCATGCCTTGGAAATGTGTTTGGAATTAGTCCTCCCTCCTCAGATGCTGAGGTCCCACACATTGACATAAATGCTGTGGTGAGTTAATATACAGGTAACACTGAGATCTGAGCACGTACTTCAAGCCATTCTGAAGCCAACTAGAATTAGGCCTGTACTTTAAATGTGCTTTTCTGGTCCTTCTCTGATTTCTGAGTTGCTTGCAGTGAAGAGAAAGAAGGGATAAGAGCCAAGCATGCCAAACACAGCCTACATCACCACCTCTGCTTCACTCAGAGGTGAATGAAGTCATTAACTTGAAAATCTGGACTTGGAAGAAGTTTGAAACCACTTACAACCTCCAAAATTCCACCTGGGAGATAATTTGCCAAGGTGCTAAGTGAAGACAGAGCCAAAGTTCCTGGTTCAGCCAACCCAGCTGTATGGCAGGAGTCTCCTGCCAAGAACGTGAAGGTACAGAATTGCAAAGTCAGATATAAGACTGAGCAATTTTCACAATTATACACCCAATTTAAATCCCTACACTGATGTTTGCAAAAGGCCTTGAAGATGAAAAGTACTGTGCACAATAAGCCCTGAGTAAAATTATTAAAACCAACATTTCACGAAAAGAGATTAATTATGTTATTACTGTTTGCACATGTGAATTTTCCATAAAAATAGAAATCTGAGCCCCAGTTCAAACCAAGCATTTTAACATGTGTCTGAATTATAAGCACATGAGTAGTCCCATTTCATTTAATGAGACCACTCCTGCTCAAAAGTTAGGCATGTGTTCCACTACCTGTGGCCATGGGATTAGAGGCACAGACACAAAGAGACAGGTACCACCTCTTCAGGTATCTTGACCTCAGATAGTGATGTGTTATCTCAGAAGCACGTAACTACCTAGGTAAAAGTCTCTGCCCGTAAGTGTGACCTACGCACCTAAAAGTCTCATCCACATGGATGAGACAGCATGTTCTGATACTGTCCCACAGGTAGGCATCTACAGATCTCTCCAAAGGTGCCTGGTGTTGAGGACATCACTACTTGATGAAACCTTGTCCAGACCTTGGCTTTGAAATTCTTCTATTGACTCCTACCACTTGCTGAGTACCTAAAGCCAAATTTCCCTCTTCCTTTTCCTAATTTTGCATAGCACAAACAAAACTGCATGGAGATGATTCCAGTTCCACAACTGCCCTTAAGGGCTTTACCACTCTACTGAGTTTAAAAGGCACAGAACTACCTTTGAGGAATAGGGTTAAATGCCAGTAAAATTCAGAGGAAAAATAAAAACAATGATGAAAAATTATTCTCAAGTTTTTCAAACAAATGATTTCAGCATATTCAATTCTGAGTGAACACTACTTGAAGGAACACTACTCTTTAACAAAATAGAAGGAAAAAGAAATTCTCTAGACAGTATGTTTCAGAAATTTCCATGGCAAATCCTGTTCCTGCAGTTCCTTTATTGTATATACATTTAATTGACTGGAGAGCACAGCTACTATCTCCACTTACCTCACTTCTTTAGATGAAGGATGAAACATAACAGCAACCAGAACTTTATGCCCTACCTTACAGTTTATGTTTCTGAATATTTATTAATTTTAGGCTCTTCATTCTTTAAAGGATTCCTTAGGCTCCTCTTGAACTGTTGTCTTTAAAAGTTAATTGCAGGTGGAAAACAAATGACTAAGCAAAAAGAGCTCAAGACTTGACTTTCTTTTTAAACTCTGAACAATGCACAATAACTGCTCCTTCCTGTGGTCACAGTTATTGCAGAGAGACCAGAAGGAGGTTCTTCTAATTGATTTCTATGCAATTTCCATCTTGAAAAAGAGAACCTACAACTGAATTTTTCTTCCTGGAATGGCTTATGGATTATGCACTAAGAAATGCACTCATTAAAAGAGACTCAAAGGAAATTTCTCAGAAAAAGAAAACCCTCTCTTCCCGGTTTTAGTGATGCGTGTATTATTTTGTGATACACATAATCTGTCAGACACCTATTAGTCCATCTAGTGAAGTACATACTCTTCTCCCAGAGATTCAATACTTTCTATATATTCAGATCAATGTAGAAGGAATTTTTTCAGTGTAAATAAAACCTATACAGATGTTGATATTTCAAAATTGAAGAATTGCTTGAAGAATATCTGTTTTACATTGCAAGCACCCATCAAGTGACACAACAGAGAGCACCTAAAAACCTCCAAGAAATAATAAGAGAGGAAAGAAGTCACTTGTGGCAGACAGAGAATATCCTTCTAGGTAAAGAAACTTTGCACCTGGTGCCCTCTTTGTAAAAAAAAACCAAGCCAAATGTAATTTATTTGGAACTGAACACCACTTTGAAAGAAAAGACCGGATAAAGTGAATACTAGAGAGAAAGAAAATCACTTATCTTTTTGGAATAAGAACAACAGGGCTCTTTAATTACAGATATTTTATATAGAATTAATTAAAATGCTGCATAATGTAAAAAAGAGCAAAGCACAGAAACTAGCAGGAAGCTTGTGAATGCTGCATTTAACAGCCATGCGAAATATCTTTATTACTTGACGTCCTCTTGCATAAAAAACACTGATAAGTTTTTCTTCCTACACTTAATATCCACTTGCTAATTTACTCAATTTTGACATTCTCTTACACACACACACACACGTGTAGATACACTCCTTATAGCCAGCACTGTGAGAACTCTCCATCTGGTCTGCAAACTGTAGAATTTCCTTTCCCATCTATCTCAGAAATATAGTCCCATGACCCACGGGTCACCATCTGCTCAGTTACACTGGCACAATGCCTAGTATGCTTGAGGTAATGCCACCATCCTTTCCTCCAATTGTAAACTCCCAACAAGGCAGACATCTACCAGAGTGTTTGCACACAATGAGGCAGCTCCCAGTGAGATTATAGTTAAGACACCACAGAAATTCCCTTCATCTACAGTAGCCTAGGATGTGGGAATGACCAAAGACACATGCAGTCTCTCTTGATCAAAGGTCATTCTAAGGAACAAAGCAGTCAGTGCTGATGTGTCCAAGATAGCATAATATAACACACACACATAATTGTGTCCAGCATGTGTGGTTCCCCCCCAGTTCCTCTCTTAATGATCTTTGCTTCACTCAGTATTCATTTGCCTACAATCTCCTATTCTCAGGATGCCCTAGAGCAGAACAAATTATACTAAACATAAGCGAAATCAAACAAAGTTTTCATTGAGTACCATTCATAACATTTACAAACAAGTCTCTTGTGTTAAGTTTCACAGAAATAATTGGCAGGTTCAGTTTTATACCACTAGATTTTCTTTTTTTTTTTTTTTTTTTAAGGTGTACCTATAATACAGTAACAAAAAAACCTCACGTGACTTATTTATTAAGAATAAAGGTAGCAGAAAATTGAGAAGATTTTTGTATCATAAAAACCAATAGATAGGAACAAATATAAAACTTAACTAGGAACAATATATCAATTTAAGAGAATAGGTGTGGAAAGATATTTTTCACCTTTTTTTCAAGTGCTATTAAAGATTTCTTTAAAAACTCCAGGAATGGGTCTTCTCTGGCTTATGCAGCAGACATTACAGGTAAAAGTCTTCTTTTACAGTGCTCCAATAGTATATGTTCAGGGTAACAGAAAAGTACATTTGAAATTTACCTCTATATTGCACTTTCCTTTTGAGTCCCATTACAAGGAAACACTCCATCAATTTTTGTTACACTTCTCTGTGCCTCACTAGCTAGCAAGTGTTCTGAAACAACAAGCCAAAAGCCCACTGGCAGAACAAAACCAAAATAGGCCTTTTTCTACAAATTGGTGCCATTTGTAGTATGTGCTTCTCCCTAAGCTATCATTTCAGCTTCATTACTCAACTGCCTAACACTTTATACAGGTAACATTACACTGGAAGAGTAATTTCAGCAACATTATGATTATTAATCCTCAAGAATGCCAAAGCTAAAAATAAAATCCAAACAGTGTGAGACTCCAGGCAGAGTTACGACAGCATTTCTCAAGGGATCAAAATGTCATTACGTTCACTCCTTAGAGGGAATTTTCTCCTCCAAGCTTCAATCTTGCAAGAGGAGAGGTCAGACCTCTGGCAGGCTGTGAGTGTGTGTACTCATGGGCCAACAGAGGTGTTTTCCTCAGTACAGCTACACACACTGATGAAGATGAGGCAAAGCTCCATGGGTTTCTGCCTGAATTCAGTCCACATCACTCAAGCGTTTTGGGTGAAAACAAATGCACATTGAGGAGTCTGCTTGCAACTCTCTTCCTTTTTAAATGAAGGGAAGTGATCTTGGCATCAGAACAATACAGAAACTCAGGTCTTTCTTGGAGCATTCCTTGACAGCACTAAAAAGTACCATCTGTGATTTAACCCCCACTCATCTACATTTCACAGATGAAAACACCTTTTCTTTCTAACTAGAAATTAGAACAAGTCAGAAGAGGTTCTTGGAATTCACAGCATGTTCATCTCCTGAAGGTGGATTCCAGCTTGTGGCATAGTGCACAAAGCTGCCTACAATAACATGTTTCTAAGCAAGCTGAAAACCTAATTAGACTGACTATTTTTGATAACCAAACTAAATCTACACTTACTTTTGTGTCTTAATGCCTTTGACATGATCTAAATTCAGAAGAAGCAGAAGCACAGATTATTAGGGAGAGCTGGAGGTGGTGATGGTAAGGATGTCTGTGTCATTTCTACATATACATATAAGAGAATCATCAAACATCAAGGAATGGGGAAGAATTTTCTTAGCTGGAAAATAACTGTAAGAACTGTAACCTGACTTCTAGAACCTTTTTCTTCTTCTAAATTTGAAGGTAACTTGATTTTGCTATTTAAGATCCATACTATTTCTCAGCCTCTGCTAGTGCTTCAGCATGTGACCATACTACATTTTCTTTGTGCTCATTCCAAAATCTCCTTACTAAATTTTAAATGAAGGGACAGTTATATGGCTGCAATCTTGCTGATTGTTTCCTGTGCTGATACTTAATATTTAACATCCAGTTGTCAGAAAACATAATAGGAAAACAGTCTGAGTAGATACAACCAAAGACTTCACATGGGATATAAAACATCTTGGATATACTCCTGTTTTACTCTCAGATAAAAGCATACTGTAACCGTATGAACATTAAGCAGGTATTTGCAGCAATTACTGTAGGAAATTAACTTGGAAAAACTGGAATTGCATGGTAAGGTTATGACAAACCCTCTGAGAAGAGCTGGGAAGGAACCAGACGTTTACTTCAGAGGGTGACATGGATCCGAATTCTCCCATACAGGCTGGTTCCATACCATACTCCCTGCCCCAGGGGACATCATGACCTGACCTTGCTGCACATTTCTCTAAAAAAGGTTTCTTACAGAATTAACTGATTAAAAGAAAAGTGATCATAAAAGAGCAGAAAGAGGGTTAAAAGATGAATTTTATTTTTTTCCTGGCTCAGTGTGTTTATTTTTTTGCCTTGGTTAGACCATTCCAGTAATGTCGCTGGAATATAAATGTAATCCACAAGTATGAGACTAGACTTAGTGCTGATTAATTTAAGTGTCTTAAATCCACAGCTTTGTGTATGAGCTAAGCTTGGGTCAGAAATGCCAAATTAAATAGTGGCACAACTCTTAAGGAATAACTTGTGACTTGGACAATCCATAAGGAATCAATAACAAATTAAAACCAGTCAGTAGCAGTGAACTGAATAAATGAGTCATTCTTCCCAAAACAAACCTAATAGTAAAGTTCATTTGTCTGTCAGGAAATTAGTGCTGTATTTTTGAAAGGTGCTAAATTACTTTTCAGAGATATCATAAAGCTGATATTGAAAACCAGAACAGTTAAAAGGCAGCTTTCCAAAATGCTTCTCTTACTTAATAGGTAAAAATACCATGTCTGTGTTTAGTATCTCGTTCTTCACAAATGGGCAGAAAATTCTTTTGTTTCAATTTTGAAATGTTTACACAGCACAGCTTTCACAAAAAGCCTTCTGGAAAAGTTTCCAAAGGATTTGGGAAAGATTATAAAATAATGTTATTCAGGATTAGTTCAGAAGCAGTAACTAAGCCCAGAACAGCACTGGAAAATGGGCAAAAAGTAAGATACTTGTTATGTAGTGTTAGTTAAAAATGTAGTTTGATAAGAACCAGAGCTAACAATTTTGAAATTTTCCAGGAATTCTAGGAATTATGACTAAGTATGAAATTGTTGTTCAGACTTTGAGGACTTCAGTATTGGCTTATCCCACATCTAAGTAACATTTAACTTATTTGAAATTTAGACATATTCAGAAGGCTGGTAGAAAGAAAAAAAATGTTAAAGACTTAATTATTTAAATAATTATTAAAGGATTTTAAGAATAAATTTGTTTAAATATTTTAAATTATATTTTTATTTTAACAATAATTAATAATAAATTTTACTAATTTTGTTAGCAAGTTTTTAATAACAAACTGTGCCTTAATTGAGGGGGTTTTTTGCAAAAAAAAATCTGATTGATGCATCTAAAAACACCTTTAGAAATTAAAAATCCCTTGGTACAGCTGACAGTAAGGTTACCAGGAATCACTCAACAAGCTTTGAATCAGCTCCTAACTCCTGATTATATTTCAAGTATAGTAATGGATTTGCAAAACCTTTTCTCATTCTATCAAAAGACCAGTTCATGTAAAACTGATCAAGAACTTCTATTCTATTGGATGTTTAAGTATTTCCTCATGATATTACACCTAGAGAATAACCAATCAGCTCTACCAGAACTTACAAGAACTGTTAGAGCTGAGCAGGTGGGTGCAACCAAAGACCCAGCCCCAGTGCTCAACCCCCAGCACAAAAATGCTGTTACTCAGCAATCATCATCCTGAAATACACAGCAGTATCACACTATGCAACCACGGGCTTTTCCCTCCAATACCCCAGCCTCTTTCTTCTTACTATAGCCTGAGAGAATTCTAAATATGTTTACACAAAAGAATTTGCTCAGCAGAAAACACTGGCCTTCCAATGCTAGTTTTATTTCTCCCAATACCCCATTGAAACTTTCTATAAATAATTTTTTCCTCCAATTAACATGCATTATAAGACCAGCAGAAAGATCATAAATTATTGTTGCTGTAGGCTTTTCAGTGTAATTTATTACTGAAAAGTCATGAGCACTGCTCTGGAAAGGCCAGGCTGTGAATCTGTAAACCGAGGAAATTAAGAACTAAGCTGGTCTCTTTACCCTGAGGTCAATTAGAAATGACACCAGCAGACTTCTTGGTGACCTGGGGAGATTTATAGCTTACCATGCCAGGCCTGTGGTTCAGCCAGGAGATTAAGATCAGAACAGCACCTGGAAGACTGTCATCAGTTAAGACAGACTGGACCAATGGCTCCAGGCTAAAATGTGCACAGGAAAAGAGGTCATGTCAAGTAGCCTTTGTTTTTACCAGGGCTAAGGCACATGTGGAAGGTACCCCTTGGAGGGAGAGCTGGGCTAACAAAGGTCTGATATAGGGGCATTGGACTGTCTTGTAACAGGAACAAAGGCAGCAAGTTGTCAAGGCACTCTGGCTTATCTCATTACTAAAAGTCACCTCCAAAGATATTTGCTACTGGACAAGGCCTCATGTGATTTGCAGATCTTGTTCTTTACTGCTTGTCCTTTGTTATTTTTACAAATGCAACCATTAGCTGCAGAATGCCTCACATCATAAACCCTCATGATTTAGGAAAAAAATTTGATCACTCTGCTGTGAGAATCTTATACGAAAACAAAAAGGGCTGTGTCTTTTAGCCACTCATAAATATTTTATAATTTGGTAAGAACAATAGCCTACAAGGTCAAAGTTCAGGTCTGTAGTAGTCAACGAGATCCTTGCAAGACAATAAAAGGGAAAGCTATCCTTTGTTTTATAACAACTTTGGAAACAACTTCACCGAGGCTGTGGAAGCTTACAGACTTTCCATTGTATTCAAGTCATTTGTGCAAGTTGCCCTTATTACAGCTTTGATAAATGATGTTTGCAGTGGACAAGCTGTTTAGGGTTTCTGAGCATTGCGAGCATTTAGATCCATGTCAGGTACTCAACAGGGATGTACGGAAGAGCGCACAGCTTAGAAAGCAATTGTCATTTTTCTCAAATAACCACTGTTCAGACTCAAAAAAGTATTTCCTAATTTCTTCTACTGTATGTAGGCCCAGGTTGGAGGACAATTAGGTAAGAGGAGAACAGAGCATTATCTTTGGGTTCTCAGTGTCACACAGTCTTTATAACTGGAATAAAAAGATAAGTACCTCATAGAGTTGTGAGGCTTAATTAATGCTCAGAATGCTATTTATAAGGTGGATAACAAACTCCTGGATGAGTCACATGAGGCATTTGTTACTTCTGAGAACTCTGTACAACAGGGAAATTGTCTCCATTTTTCTTTTATCTTCCAAAGTATTAAATCAAGACCTCAAAAAGAACCTCCAAAAATTGAAAGCGGCATAGCTGAGGATTTACTAACTTAGCCATGTTTCTTATTTTGTTATCCTCTTTTGGTTTATAAAGCTACAGACAATAACTCTAGACATGAATCTGCACACTACAATGTATTACTTATCCAACAGATTAAAACACATCTTACAAGATATCACATGCTCAGAAAATAGGAACCTGAAAATTCTGTTTCCAGCTTCAGCTCTCTAGATGTTAATTCAAAGCCTGCAATTTTTTTGTGCACAATTTTTCTCATTTCTGCTTCAGAACTTGAGGTTCTTCTGGGGTTTGTTTTTGTTTTTGTTTTTTTTTTTTTTTTTTTTATGTCTTGGGAATCAAAGAATAGTTTGCTCAATTAAAAAAACCTGGAAAGCTTTCCTACCCTTTCCTTGCCTCCTCTCTTGGAAGGAGAGCCAGAGCATGCCATGAAACACTTAACATCAACCTGCTAAGCACTGGCATTTTGAAATGGGTGCCTGACAAGTCTCTCTAAGGTTCCACACATGCAAACAAATGTCTATTTATAGGAACAATACTAAATAACCACCTGTTTGACAGAACTGACTGGAAGAAAAAGAACACATTGGCAAAGTCAAGAAAAATGCAGGTGTGACAGTGCGAGCTGGCTCCAGAGTTTATTTGCAGTAGCTTTTCCAGCTGTTTAATTAAGCAAACATCTGATAACAATCCTGGAATACCAGACACAAGAACAGAGTGTAAGGCTTTTCTTGTTGTTTATTTGCATCAATTGAGACCATCACAAGCCTCTACTGCCCATCCTTACAATGATCTATTCAATATGGACTTAAACTGCACATAGAATACTACTTTTTCCACAAAACTTGATGTTCCTCACAGCGTATTAAATCCCTCCTCAGTAACCACAGTCAGTATAAAATTTAAATGTTTATAAATGTTTCAAGCTGTCACATCTTTGTCCTCCCTGAGATTGGAGAAGGAATAAAATCAAACAGCTCTTCTCCTCAGGCAACTTTTCCCAAGTGAGTCCAGAGACCAGCTTGTTGGCATTTGTTATTATAATCAACTTTCCATAGCTTTTACCAAGGCATAATCCTTACTACATGTTTAACCAGCACAGATAGATTTTCAAGTCATACAACATAAAACAAGTGCACAGGGTGTTATGCATCATCAAGAACACAGTGGATAATGTTCAGTTATCCACTTCTTTTCTACTCCAATTCCATCCCCTTGGATGCTCTCAGCTCTTATTTGAATGACCCCAGTGTTTCAGCCTTAATAACCTTCACAGCAGTCCATTCCAAACATTTATTACTCCTGGGTTAAAAAGTATTGCTGAGCTACATCTGTTCTTAATTTGATTTTGCAAAAGTTTTTTTTTTTCTTCTTTCTTTTTTTTTTTTTTTTTTTTTTTTTCAAATGCCCTATTTCCAATGGAAGAAATATATCTGAAAGCACTACTTAGGGAAAAAAATTACACAGTATGTAGGAGGGTGTGGCAAACATGCCTTTTGTCAGAAAGCTGAATTAATGGGCACTGGCTGATATTTAGAGCTTGTGGGCTTTCTTGCCACAGGAAAAATCTGTCATTTTTGGGGACAGCCTTCAGTCAAAATTTGAAATATACATACACACACACAAATGAAAAAGCTCCTGCTGGGAATCCCACCATTGCTTTTATTTAACTATGTGATGAACAAGATATCTTGGACACATCCAGCTCATTTTCCTTCCACACATACCACAGACAGCATGTGGCAGACAGGCCCAGTACTGCTCAGACACCAGGGTAGGTAGGGATCCTGCAGCTCCAACCACTGCAGGCTTTGGGCAGCTATACAGGACATCAGCAATGCTGGGAAATCTGAGGAAAATTAACTTCTCTGAAGCTGCATCAATAAAACTATCCTTGTGATATCCCCATGTATGGTTTATATAAGGCAGCTTTGCTCCTACTTGCTCTTTTAACACACAAGCTGTGCTCATCACTACCTTGGGGACTGGATGAGCCTGATCAGCTCAAGAGGGCTGTGAATCCTAGAATGGCCTGGGTTGGAAGGGACCTTAAAGAACACCTTGTTTAAACCCTCCTGCTACAGGCAAGGATACCTTCTACCAAACTGGGTTAGTGAGACCCCCACCCAACTTGGCCTTGAACACTTCCAGGGATGGGGCATCCACAAATTCCCTGGACAATTTGTGCCAGTGCCTTACCACACTCACAAGATTTTTTTCCTAATATCTACTCTAAAACTAAACCTCCTCTCTCAGTTTGAAGCCATTCCCCCTTGTCCTGTCACTACATGCTCTTGTAAATAGTCCCTCTCCATCTTTCCTGTAGACTTCCTTCAGGCTGCAATCAGGTCACACTGAAGCCTTCTCTTCTCCAAGCAGAACAATGACAGCTCTCTCAGTCTTTCCTCACAGGAGAGCTGCTCCATCTCTCATCAACCTGGGGGACCTCCTTTGGACTCACTCCAACACGTCCATGCTCTCCCTGTGCTGGGACCCCACAGTGCAGTGCTCCAGGTGGATCCCACCAGAGCAGAGGAGAACAGAGCAGAGCAGAGGGGCAGAATCCCCTCCCTAGACCTGCTGCTCACGAGGCTTTGGCTGCAGCCAGGATGTCATTGGATTTCTGGGAGGCAAATGCAGGTTTCTGGGTGATCTCCAGAGCTCCTTCGCTCATGGGTCATCTGCAATTAGATGGGGTTTTCTTGGTATGGGCTATCTCAAAGATAACCACTGGGAATTTTCACACAGTGAAAGACGTAGAGAAAATTGTTCCTAGTATGCTCCCCCTGATAATATGTGTTGAAGGGCAACAAACAAAATCAAATACAAAGATCCTGCTTTGCTCCTGCTAAGAAAAACCAGAAGGAGTCACACAGGCACATTTTCTATTCCATTTCACATATCATGATTAGTAACAGCTTCTGCCTTCCTCTGAGTCACTCTTTGAGAGACCACTTTGCAATGCTTCACAGAACAAAAAAGACTCTGCTCCACCGAGAGGGAACTTTATGAAAGTTCACATCAATCGACAGCAGCAGCAGCAGAGCAAACCAAGCTCCATCTTGCTTCAGTGCCCTTCTGGCACTGCTCTGCCTGCAGTGCAGACAGTAAACAGTAGTGTGTTTGTGTGCAAATAGCATTCTCCTGAATGATGTCTGCACCTGTGTAAACTGACATCACTATCTTTTTTCTAAACTCACTTTATTTAAGGAGTTCACAAGAGACACCTGTTCCATGCACAGGCACAAATGACATTCAATGAGCTGAAAAAAAGTGTGTGTATGTGTGGGGAGTTGCTGGGGGGTGAAAGGCAAAAGCCACTTGCAGGGCCATATCCACAAGTGAGTTTATATCTCCTGCTCCTACAACAGACAGCTGCTGCTTTCATTTCTGCCCTTCCTGGTCTAAGCTGCTATTGGCAAAATAAAATACAACTACACTGAGTTTTCAATACTGGCTTACTAAAGAGAGAACCAAAGTAAATAATGGGGAAAAATTAAAGAAGAAGGGCTGGAGCAGGTAGAAAACAGCTTGGCCCCTGCCTCATCTCTGAGAACAGCATCCAAATCAACATGGCAAAAGACTCAGCCCTAAAAGCCTATAAAGGAGATTCTGTGTCATTTTCCTGCTTTGCTCTCAGCCTTTTAAGGTTAGCACAATGCCTGTCTTAGGGCTGATTGGGTTTTTGGTTTGGTTTTTATTTTTGCATTTTAGTTTTGTTTTTTGTTCCGAGAAAGGGCACAGCAGGCTTTGAAGGTTCGGTCTCCAAAGCAATCACACTGTTTTGTGAGGACACTGCTCCTGTTTGGGACATCTGCCCCAGACAGAATAAAGCACAGAAAGGCTATTTCTACTTTAGAGTGAATGGTGAGACTGAAGGTGCTCACATCCCATCTGACCAAAAGCATTTCAAAGAAAGCTTTATTGATATTCACTTGTCACCTGGTACCTTCTCTCTTACAGGAGTAACAGTTCTAAAAGTATTAGAGATGCATTTCTCAAATGAACTGTTAGGATTTAATGCAAAGAAAGCTATTTTGAGCAAAGTTGGATGGCAAGGACAAAGACTTCCAATCAACCATGGTGAGTAATTAATTCCCACCTCCTCTTACTCAGTGGAATAAGTGCCAGGGACCACTGCTGCAGGATTGCAGTGAATACCCCCTGGAGAAACTTCAGAGTCAGAGAGAAAACCAGAAGTACCATGGCAGGAAAATTAGTTAAAACTGAAACTTAGCAAGCTGAAACAAGACAACAGAATGTAGAAATAAATTATTTTGAAACACATTGTGATTTTGAAAATTAAGACCCACAAAGTAGCAGAGCTTGATTTTCTGTGACAGCTATTGTAACACACCTGTCACAACAGCCAAATTTTGGGGAAAAAAATAATGGATTCATGGCTTTAGACAAAAGAAGCACCCCTGCCTAAAGAACAGCCTTGCTCATTTCAGTGAAATAAAGATGGAAACCAGATTTTCATCATATCAGAACTATGCATCCCTAAAACACCAAAACCTTTTGTCTCTTTCTTCTATCAACAAATTTCACCACTCATATCAATTCTTTAAAAAAATTCAAAAATTAATCTAGAGCACATCATCAACTTAAGCAGGGTAAATGCAAAAAAAAAAAAAAAAAAAAAA
>WEIU01010085.1:318342-356884 GCA_013389925.1 Aegithalos caudatus
AAAAAGGTAACCAGAGGTTTATTTTCAAGGCTATCAAATGTACCCATTTTAATCAGTAAAGCACCTTATACACCTCATTCACTCCCGACTACATCCTTTCTTTGCTGATAAAAAGTGCTTTCCTGAGCAAAACTTCACTAATGTTTAAATACTGGATTTTACTTCAATAAAACTTGACTCTTTTAATTTTACAAGCAATTTGCTCCCAGGCACTGGATTAGAAACTCATATCCTCTTGATGTTTCAGTATCGTTCCAGTGCCACACCCTACGCCTTTCCAGAGACTCATAAACCCCAATGCCATTCCCAATCCACCAGTCTCCAGGTCAATAATGATGGGAGGCAGACACACAGCTACTTCTTAATCCCTAGGAAGACTACATGATAAAAACAGTGACATAGAAAACACAGAGGTTTAAAAGTGAAGACACTCAAATAACTTCATAGTATTATAGAGGTGCTAAAAGAAAAAGCATAAAAAATTAAGTGTGAAGCATGCTTTTTCACACAACCTCAGAATAGCTGAGGCTGGAAGGGATCTCTGGAGAATTTTCTAGTCCAACCTTGCTGCTCAAAGCAGGGTCAGCTGGAGGACATTTGCTCAGGGTTTTGAATGGCTCTAAGGAGGAAGACTCCTCAACCAGCCTGGGTAGCCACTCCGTGTTTGAGCAAGTAAAAGTGTTTTTTCTTATGTTTCAATATAATTTCCTGTCTTTCTTGACAATATTTTTGGCCATAAAAATAGAACAAAATATAGTAGAGCAGGACAATTGTTCCATGTGAAAAAAATAACCCCTTGTAGTTTGTCTATAGGTCTGTGCCCTGACAGCATTTAACTGCAATACAGTTACTTAAGTGAGAGCCTGGAGCCAACAATACACTCACAACTTCTATGTTAGTGAGCAGTTCACAGCACAGAAAAAGCCCAAGCAGCTAAACTGTTTTTTATTCTAGGCCTCCATTCTTAATGACACAGCTCTTTCTGCATGTTATATTCAGCAGACTGTAGATGCTCATGGAAATTGAAAACAAAGTTCCTTTTCTTTGTACCCAAGTCAAGAATTTGATGTTTTTGTAGTGATTTGATTTTATTTAGAATATTTTTTTTTAACATGCAGAATTGCCAAAATCAAGTCCAGTTCTACAGAAACTGCCCATCTGTCTCCTGAGGATATTCAATTCTCTGAGATGACAGTTTGGGAACACCATGATTCTTAGTGCTCTCGTCTTTGTATTTCACATAGAAACCCTTTTGTGCCCTGTCAATTTTAACACAGTTTATTGGGAAGTTCAATCTAACACAGATGTTTGCTGACAGAAATTTCACAGGTGATGACAAGACTCCATTAATTCAATGTGCACGATGCTAGTTTTTGTGATCTCTCAGAAATCTTATTGCACGTTCCTGACCCTGTATCCTCATCTACTGCTGTGCAAAGCCCTTTTGCTGAAGCAAAACACAAAAACATTTGTATTAGTTACAGAGATTTACTTACCCATATATTTCTTCTTAAAGTGTGAAAGAGACATGTTATGTGATGGTTTGTGAAATAAACTGCTATTCTGACTGCCAGATTAAACATAAGAGCACTTGCATGCTTACAGATGCAGAACTGGACAGCTGGAGAGTATTTACAAAACCACTTCAGCAAGCCAGGTTCCTAAGTTTCCTCGGGTATTTCCCAGATACAACCAGCTTCAGAGTGACTCTGCATTTTGGTTTTACCTTGTATTTTGTGATTGTAACACTCAGGCTGAAGAAGGCAGCAACTTGTTAGGAGAGGAATTCAGATCTGGAGCTGGACCAGCCTCCCAGTACCTGCTCTGCCCAAAGATTTGGGCTGTGAGGGGCACACAACACCTTTGAAAACAAAAACCTCCTTTCTTAACTATCTCAATTCTGCTTGATAAATTAAAAATGTATATTTCTAAACTGTCTGAACTATTACGGGCTATTTTTGTCCAATGTGAGGAACATATGCTGGATTCCAAACTCTACACAGTTACTGCTCTTCCATGGTTGTCTTCTCTATCACAGTATGATCCTATTCCTCCTCCTCCTTCTTCTCCCTCTGAAGTTTCCTTATCACTGCAATGAGATACAGCAACTTTCACATTACAATCAAGTAATGACACTTTGATTGTTTGTGGCACAAGGCCAGACAGCTCCTAAGGCAAGTCATTATTAGACTGCAATACACACCAAGTCAAGTTTCACTGATGAAATGGATGATGGAAAGGAACACAGTGAAATGAAAGCAGAGGCACTAATTTAAAACTGTCATGTGAGGCAGCCAGGAATCCTGCAGAGCATAAGGGAACATGCTTCTCACCATGTCTTGGAACCCTTAAACACAGGGATGGAGAGATGTTGAGAAATAAATAGAAGTTCTATCAACACACATGCACCTCAGTCTCATGGAAGTGGAATTCAAGAAATGTATCCTCTTGAAGAATGTTCATTTCCCCCAAAAAACAACAAAATTCAGGTTCTGGTGAACATAAATCTCATATCTAAATTAATCACTAGAGCACACTTGGCCAATGGTTTAAGGTGTAACCTTCACTGAAAATTTCCTTTAACATTATTTCACTTATTTCAAATTTCATTATTGTATCTCAAGGGTGCAACATTATAAATATCATTTCTTGACCATTATCCTCTCACATGAAGACCGAAGTTCTTCAATATACACAGTCACAGAGAAAAAGATTACCTCACAAATCTGTCTTTCACAATTTCAAAAATTACATGGCAGTCATGAAAAAAATTGCTTCACATGCCTGGAGAAGGTCAAACAAATAATTTGCTCTCACACCAAGCTTTTTTGCCTCCAGTCACCACAAATTCTGTAAATCAAAGTTGATGGAGAGCTCTCAGAAGAAGAAATCCTAGTTTTTATTCTTTATGTGTGACAACACTTGCAGGCTATTTTAGACCTTGATAGTGATGTGATGATAAACCTGGCAACTCACACTGGTTTTCTGACCTTCCTCCAGGCTTGCTGTAGTGAAAAGTTTTTTTATTAATAAATCCCCACTAAAATATCTCTATGACCCCTCTTTCAGAACTAGGTCTTTGGAGGGGAAATTAAAAAAGGTGAAAATTATCAATAAGATAAGAAGAACTGGAAGTTCAGTTTCTAAACATGTGCAGATCACTTTTTGGATGTAACTGTTGAGAACGCACACATGCAACACATGAGAACTTCCTTGGCAAGGAAGACTGTGTATCAGTTAACCATTCTGCACCTCTTAAGTGGTAAACATTTAGTGGTCATTTTACAATTCCTAACTCACTATGACTGCCCCATTTAAATTAAATATATCCCCAAATCCTGCCTCAGGAAATAAGTTATGAGTTCAGTTAGTTTCTGAAAAACTTAAATGTATTAGTATGAAAATGATCCCTTTTTATGAGGTGCTGTTATTTCATAGGATATACTTAATGTTTAGGAATGTGTATATCATATACTGAAATTATGTACAACCTATAATGAAACACATATAAAATTGCAGTAGCACCAGGAGCACCACTGCAGTTAAGATTCTGACAGACTCTCCTTTATAAACATATATTTTAATCACACAGAATTCCATGCAAATGTTTAATGTGTCTGCACTTCACAAGATCAGGTCAGATAAACAATTCAATTAACCAACCAAAAGAATGGTTATGAATATATTTAAATTGATGGGGGACGGGGCGTGTATCGAGTGTAAAAATAAAAGTCATAGCACACATCCACTTTAAAAGTGAAGATTCTGAATAACTATTTGGTTAATTATAGTAATTTCTAAATGTATATTTCTATGAGCAAAAGCAGGATGTTAAGTACTTAATCTAAAGTGGGGAAGGACAAGGAATGTTTAGAAGATGTCTGCAAGTCTATAGGTGTAGATATTTCTCTTTTCATGGCACCATCCCACACCCAACTGCCCCATTATTTTCAAAGCCACCTTAACCAAATCATATAGAGGTTGCATTCTCTAGTGCTAACACTAAAGTTAACTCAGAAAATAACCAACTACTTTGGAAAAATGATAGACAATCTGTTGGGAAAAGGTTAGTGAAGAATAACTCCAAAGTAGATTTTTGGGCATTGACTTCAATAAACGCATTTTCTCTGGAAACATATAACCTGGAAAAAAACACTCCTGCTTGTCTGATGTCAAAACCAAAACTATTTATGCCTCATACATAGGAGAAATTGTTCATGCCTACGTAAAGATTGCCCCCACAGTATTTCCAAGGTCAGTAATTTGCATGAAATTTGCATCAGAACTCAACAATGCTTGTGGCAAATAGAGACTGCTTTTTCCCTATTTTATGATGACGTTCCAATATTTAAAATATTTTTTCCAAGTTGAGCCAATGAGATTTTACACCATCCTGCTTCAGATAAGGCTTCTGTTGATTTTATAGGAAACTGCTTATGTACCACACAGCAAGCAACTGTCTCACAAACTCCAAGGCTTCAGGTCAGCATTTGGTAAGAAGTTAGGCTGCAGAATCACATTCCATCTATTCATACCTTCTTCAAGAACCAGATTTTCTGTCTTTTACTCAACCAGAAATCAGCCATCAGGGACAAAGGCCCTCAGTTAAGAACCCTCTTGAAGTCCTACCATATATACAAAAGCAGGTGTGTGCTTAAAACTTTTGCTGAACCAGCTGTGTGGAGACAAGCGGGAGACACTGCATTTACACAGCAAAAACTTTCCTAAGAACAAGACCTACATTTCCCATTTACTCAAGTTTATTAAAATATATTTATGCATATGAAGTGAAATACTTAATGCACTTTCTAATTAAAAATAGGAGTGATCTACAAGTTTTAAAATTTGGGGAGAGGGGCAGCCTAGCCTCATATGATGTAAGCAATTTTTTTCAGAAAAAAGAGTATCTTTCAAAATTAGACCTAGGTTATCACCCTTTCTCACTTACAATCTTAACTTTAATCACTTGTTCTTACAAAATGTTCTGTAACAGAAATTCCTATTTCCAAATATAAATCCCTACTCATCCTGCCCATTTATACGCTGATTTTCAGGGGCTTAAAATGAAAAACGCTAAATAATTACGCACCACATAAAGCATATTTGAAGTGTTACACTAAACCATGTTACACTCTAATGTAAAGTTGCTTATAAGGCTCAGAAGACTTCCAGAATCTGGAAGTTAGTGTTTTATTTTCCAACTGTTTCTCTTTTGATTATAATACTTACACAGCACTCACCAGTAAACAAAAATAAACAAACTGTGTGTTTACTGCTCTCCACAGCTTTTGAAGCAGGGAAAAGCCTGTTTCTCGTGCTGTAAAAGGATAAAGAGGGCCTACATCAAACCAGTTCTAGCAGGGACATCCGAGAAAAAGTCCTGAGCCATGTTCCCCTTGATGGCATTACCTCCAGGCAGGCCAGCTGGGCTCCCTGTATCACTTACAGGTGGGGAAAACAATATTGAATGACAAATTCTGCCAGGTTTCAAACAGTGTAAGAAACTAGAGAGGCCACCAGGCAATTCTCTTTCTAGAGCTCTTAATATTACAGATGATCTTACAAGTTCCATCACTGGTGACTTTCAGTGACATTCAGAAATGGTGTTCAGGCTGTATTTCCCAAGGAGGAGACCAGAGCCTGGGCCAGAATATGAATTCTAAAAAGGAACTGTGCATAATCTGAAAGCATAGCCAAAAAGTTCCAACAGAAAAAAATCCACAACAAAGAACAAATCAAAACATGTCTTAGATACTACTATGTCAACAATGCCTCAATGGTATCCTATAAAAATATGATACTGCCCTAAAAATTCTAAACCAGGTCTAATATTTCACATGCAACAAGTTGTATGATATTACATTTTTAAGACAAGCTTGCTTCTAATTTTCTGGCTAGTGGACAAAGCTATTTCTAAAAGCAAAGGTAAAATGCAATAATCTATAATTTTTTTTCTTCCTGCTCTGTTTCACTGTGGTCTACAAAGCGCCCTGGAAGAGCCCCAAAAGCAATGTTTGCCCTGATTGCTGCAGTTGGTTATGTTCTGCAGTCAGCAATTATTTAGATGGTTTTAAAAAAGGGAAGGGAGAACAACTGTGAAAGGCATTGTGCAACCGCAGCTGACTTCATGTTAACCCCTGTTCCTGGGTTCCACCCTCGGGTCAGATGCCTATGAGTCAGAGCCTACCACAGATGAGTGATGTCACACTCACACCACCTCTGCAGCAGGGAAATGTGGTGGAGCCTTTCACTGCTGATCTTAAGAGACCCTGGGTTACTAAATGAAGTTCCCAAGATAAAAAAAGAATAGGCTTGAACTTAAAAGGACAGGAAATGAGCACATCACTCCAACAACTTTGAAATGGATTCTAAGAAAAAGACTGTGATGGGCCATATGCAGCAAAAATGACGAACAGCATGCTTGTGTTAAGAGTCAAAAACAGATTTGCAATATCCAAAAAGCCAGTAAACAAGGGACATCATCTACCCATAGAAGCAAAAAAACTAAAATCAAATTAAACAAGGCAATGGATGTGATCTCTCTTTCAGGTGCCAAGCAATGATAGATCAGATATGCAAGGAATAATTTGATTTCAGTGAAACCTGAATAGAGAACACCTGCGTGGATTTGAGGAGACAGTTCCATATTGTTTCAATACACTGGAATGTGTAATAATCGCTTTGAATGTAGCGCAGTTCTTTGGTTAGAGAAAAATTATCTTTGAGATGAGAATCTTGTGGTGCAGAATTACTGCACCTGAAACCATCAGTTAATTAATAACCATTTTAAACAGAGGAAAACAGAGACGTGAGGAAGAAGTAGAATGAATAAGCACACAATAAAATGCACTCCTAGATGAAGAATGCATAAAATGACTCAGAAAATACTAAAGGTGGTATTAGATTGAGCTCAATGAGACATTAAACAAGTTCAACACTGCCTTTCTGGTTGTGAAAGCTCCTGTGTATGAAGGCTGGTATGACTTGTCAGGAATTGAGATCTGAGAGGACATCATAATTTCCTCAACTCCAAAAGTGGTTTCCCAGGGGAAGGAGAAAAAAAGAAAAGCCCTGAGAGGGAACCATCGTATCATGCATGACTTCATGAAGCCTGCCTGAGATTGCAGAAGTATGAATTTAACAGAGTTCTTATTAAATAGATCTGAAATGATCCAGATGCACATGGAAAGAAACAGCAGCAACTGACTGCTTCCTGTAATATTGTGATAGTAGGACAGGAGTTTGACTACTCTTTAAATGTAAAAATCTGTGTTACTTCTAAAATCTACTTTAAAATAATGTGATTCAGCTTCACAGAATCACAGAACATTCTGTGTTGGAAGGAATCCACTAGTGGAATCCACCAAAGCCCAACTCCTGTCCCTGCACAGGACCATCCTCAAGAGTCACACCATGAGCCTAAGACCATTGTCTTCTTGAACTCTGTCAGGCTGGTGCTGTGACCACTGCTCTGGGAGCCTATTCCAGCACCCAACCACCCTCTGGGGGAAAACCCTTCCCCTAATATCCAAAAGAAACCTCCCCTGCCATGGCTTCAAGCCATTCCCTCAGGAAGTTTGTAGAGGTATCCACTGCTGGTGCCTTCCTGAGGCTCTAGCCAGGGTTAATGTAATTAACCCAGGGTTAGGAATACTCTAAGGATGCTTGCTCTCTCAGCTTGAAGAAATATCTTGTCTTATTTTTTACTCTATGCTCTGTATTTTGAAATCAAGCAAACATTAAAAAAGACCAACGTTCAAACAAACCATCTTTCAGAGGAATTCTAGTAGGAGTGAAATGCATGAAAGTAAGAATATAATGTATCAAATTCCATTTCTGTTTGAGAATGTTGGCAGCTAATAAATTCAAATATATACATATATAAAGGTCTGCCCTTATTTACATTTTCCTTTCTTTTTTGTTCAGCGGCCATTTTTTTGGCCTATAGAAAACAATCCTCTTTTTTTCAAGTTGGATTCCACTGTAACAATGCTCTTTGTTGGTAGTCCTCCCTCTCGCCCTACACCCACTAATCATGATACAAAGCTGCTCAAAAATCAATCTACACTTGAGCTAACACAGGCTTGTTTTCTGCTTTTTTCACTCTTGTTTGCATTCATGCTATTTTTTTCCCTCAAAACCCTCATGAACTGCTTCAAACAAGAAAATACATGTAATTTGCCTGGACTTCCCTTCCTTATTCCCATTGTAATGGGAATTCCCACTCCTTGTTTTGCTATCCACCTTCAGTAGGTCTGTGGTTACATGGTCTTTATTTCTGCAGCTCCTGCAATTGGCTACAGCTTGTCATTCTGACCCTAGATTTGAGTTTCAGTCTTGCATGAGAACTAAAATCCTTCATTCTTCTAACAGGTTAGTATTTATGCTATACCCTCATTTTCAAGTTTCTTGAGGTCACTGTCTTCAACAAACCTTGGTAACAACCAAAATCAAAGGTCTTGGTGGCTATCAAAATCTCCTGTGCCTGTTCTTCAGACTGAAGGGTTCTCTTCCAGTCCAGAGAGATTATTTCCTTCCTTCTCTCTGCAGGGTCTGCTCTAAAAGATGAGCTGTACTAATGAACAGAAAAGGGCTATTTAGAAGCAAGGTTTTAAGTAAAAATGAGCAGAACGCAGCTCAACCTCCAAAGTATAGAAAGTGGTCCCAGATAAACCCTCTATGCCCTGGTATGTGAATTGTAAGCAAATAAAAACTAAGTAACTGCTGTGGTTGTTGCACCACATTATTGTCATTTTTAAGATGACTAATAACAGATGAACAGCATTAAGATTACATTAATGCAAGTTATTACTCTATTCTAAATCACTCAGACCATTTCTTTGTATGTGCATTTTTTACACAGCATAAAGAATCCTCTTTCCTCCCTCCAATGCTGTACCTCTGTGCAAAGACAAGATCAAGATAGGAGTAAATGTGTCACTGTTGGACACGAAATAAAGATGCCTGACTGCAAAGGCAGAAGAACATCAGAAAGCTTTATTTACAATTCATCCAGCCTTTTTATAACATGCTGTGCTAAAATGCACATCACTGGTCCATAGAATGGACACCTCTCTCCACTGGTTAAGTAACAAAACCAACACCTGGGAGAGGGATTGTTATGAGAACTTAGAAGTGTTATGAAAATAGAATGGTTATTTGCAGGAACTGTTCTTGAAAGAACAAATCTTCCCAAGGGAAGAAAAATCAGCCACTGACAGGCTGAAAACCTTACAGACTCAGAAAATCAGACCCACAGTACGTGCATGGGCCATTTAAAGACATTCTTCCCTATTCATGTCTAATTTTAATATCATGCCAAGGAATCTGAGTGTACAAAAATTCATTATTAATGAAATGACACTATCAATAATTTTTCTTGTGTTTCCGTATCAACTTAAGTTTGCTAACATAGTCTAATGTAGTAGCTCTATATTTGACTTAAAATATTATTAATGGCAATTTATTATGCATAAGAAAATGAGCACAAAAATCAGTTCAATTAGAAATGTTCTCTATTTCCAGAAGTAAATACAAACATCTGAGGTAGCAGAGTTTCTGGCATAGGTTCTGTGGTAATTTTGTCTTTTCCCCCAACTTTTTGCATAGATTCCACTTCCTGAAAATCTGTTATATTAAATTGTAACCACTGACACACTTGCAGCAGAAGGCATGGTTTCAGGCTTGCTTCTTTATTCTTAAATCAAAGAAGAATGAGTAAGATAAATCTTTGCTCCGTTCAGTTCATACATTCAGTGCCTGAGTATTCCACAATCTGCAAGTGCTTCAGTGCACTGAAACAACTCAAAACAGCCTAACAACGATAACATAAATTTACATCAAAAATTCTGTTAGGCCTCTGCAACCAAATATACACCTTTGAGAGGAGTAGATGCTGTAGTTATTTTTCCGTTAAATTTGATGGTCTTGGATGATTTTGGTATTGGATGATTTTGATTTGGCACCTGGTGCTCCTTACCCTTGGCAACAGCATGAAACACTTTGGAGGGGCTTGTTTAGTCTTACTCAAAGAAAAAGAGAGTTTAGCATGGTTGTCTCCAATCTTAGTGCACCTCTCAGATGAACTACAAAACCCAGCTAGCAGCTCTAGCATTCAGCTTCTTTTCAGGAAGCTTCAGAAGACAGTCAGACTGAACAATTCCACTCGCTTTTTGCTGCACCTTAGTAGCACTGAACTTTCCAAGCCCCAAAAATTGTTAATTGGCACTTTGGACCTCATAGGAAGCCAGAAACTGCAATGCTGGTTTAGAGACAGACAGGGATGTATAAATAAGGCTATTGTTTCTACTGAATAAAACTTCAATATTGTTATATGGCAGTTAAAGTAGAGTATAATGGGCTATTGTTTCTATGAATAGGTTCTCCTGAGCACCAATCAACACCTTATCGTTAACATTAATCACTGGGCTATCTTCTCCAAGATCAAACAAACACTTCTTGAGAATTCAAACTTTGACTTCAGAAAACTCTGTGTAATAACAGATTAGATTTAAATATCAGCAACTACATCCTTATTCAGTGAATCTTATTTTAGCTATTATATGCTACATAAGGCTACCTGAAAAGGTTTAGGAAGATTGTGAATAAATGTGTAAAAAAAAAAAAAAAAAAAAAAAAAAAAAAAAAAAGAATCCAGCCACCAAAATTCCATGTTAGGCAAAGTATCTTTGGTTCTGCTCTTAACATCTGGCATATGGAACCATAATCCCACCTCTGTATGGTAAAATCTTGAGAATTGCTTTGATTAACACTATCCACAACTAACGCTATCATTTTATACGTATACCAAGAGATTTAATTTTACTATATTTTTAAATATGTTTGAATCCTATTTTACTTTTAGAAAGAGGAATGGGATTATAGAACAACTTTGTCTGCAGGGTAGCCAGAACCAGATACTCCAAAGGAAGAAATCTGACTTCCAGGCAGTTTTGACAAAACAATTTCAAAGAGCTCAAATACTCCAAGAACAAACAGTTGTTTGCAAACTAGTATTAAAGCATGAGTGCTTAGAGTCTTGACATATTTTAAAAATACTGACTCTGTAATTCCAAGCCCTTTTTCTTAATATACATTTCCAATTTTCAGATGGTACAGTGCTCTATTCTTCTAGAAGTAGAAATTACTCTCTTGTTCACAATGCAAAGCTTGATAGTAGTTTGATCATGTTGCATATATTTACAGTTTCTATAATCTCCACACAAAAATTTCTACTGCACATATTGTGGTGCTTGGATTTATCCCTTAAAGTAATCATTGGTGTAACACTGCTTTCATCTACTTTTTTTTTTTTCTGTAGGCCTTATTGGGATCACATGAAGGTTAGTGACAAGTACTTCCAAACAGTTATTTTTAGAAGTAATAATTTTGTTCCTCTGTCTTTCATTATTCTGCACTGAGTTCGGGTTGTTTTGGGGTTTTTTTACATTTGATGCAATACAAACTTAGTAGGAAATAATAAATCTGTACTAATAACAGTTGCATCACCTTGCAGAGGTAAAATACCTACTCCAAATCTAATCCAATTCTGTTACTTTTAACTATCTCAGCCAAACAAAACAGTGTGTTTTGCTCCAGGTAAAGGGTTATTTCCCATGAATGCTGGCTGCAGTACTGTCCTTGAGGCAATGGGCATTTGCCATGTATTAGAGAGAGCCCAGCTCTGCCCCCCACTGTGTTAAAAGCCTCTCACCTCATATGAAAGATAGCAGCTGCCCTGGCTGGTCACTCTGAAGCACAGAGGTGACAGCAGCACAGGGCACAAAAGGCTGCCTTCCACACAGCCCTGCTCAGCTCCCGGATATATCCATGGCTCACCCAAAGTCAGCACCAGCAGAGATTCCTCCTGGCAGCTGCCCTTTGCACCAGGAACACTGCAGGCTTCAGCACTCCCATCTTCCATGCAGAGGAGAGAATAGAATTAAATATTATGTTAACATCATAACATCCTTCCAAGGACATGTTTTGAAATGATCCAAGGCAATTAGGATAGTTACAAGTTCCATAGTTAGAGAGTTCCATTCTACCACAGTAAAATCCAGATGTCTTGATTTTACTAAGTTTTTTTATTGAACAGTTTCTCTACATGAGTAGAGGTAACTCCACACTTTCTTTATGTCTGGGGTTTTTTTTTTGTGTGTGTGTCTGAGGGTACCTGGACACCAACTGCACAAAAAAATCACTTAGCCTTCTTTCATAAGTATCTTTACCTGAGGTAACAGTAGCAAAATCCCTTCAACCAATATTCAATCCATCTGCTTGTAGCAACAGAATGCAACATAACTGTAGTCCCCAACACTTTCCTACGGAAATAAAGTATTTTGAAAAATTCTTGAAACTACAAGTATAATAATGTTTAAGCCAGAGGAGAACAAACTTTCTAGAAGAAAACAGTTCATACAGTATTTACTTTCTGCAAAATGTAATATATTCTCAGGAATTAATATTTTTATGCACCTGAAAGACAAACTTATTTAAAGGGCCTATGCTACTACTCAGATTAGCCACAATTCTTTATTTCACAGTGGCTCAGCAGAATCCACAGAGGGGTGGCCTTACTAGGACTGTAATCCTCCCTCTGAGTTTTCTTTCCAAAGGTCACTTTTGAGAATCACATTTTTTTTCAGTTTTATGAACCTGACCAAATATACTGTGCACATGAAAAATGAGCAGCATTTTCAGATCTATATGTGGTATACTGCTTAAAATGTAAAGAAAAGAATAAAAGAGAGGATCAGTTGCAAAGTGAAAAGGAGGTTGAGTTGCTTAGAAATAGAATTACCTAAATGAGCATCAAATATAGCAGGGAAACAACACTGAGGAAAACTATAAGAAGCCCATAACCAACACAGCATAAGCTCTGACAGTCAAATCTCAGAGACTAGTTGATGCTATGGTAAGGAAAAATAAGCTGTGGAAATGGAATATCCTGTTAAAAAAATATTAAAAAGTAATCTTTATGAATGAATTATCACACTTCAAGTTTAGGCAGATTCTTCATTTTGTTTTGGCTAACAGAAAGAACAGCTCAATGGGACACAAGTGTTTATTTAGAAGTCGCTTTAATCTTTTAAAGCTCTCTAAATTTAAAAAAGAAAATTCTACTCCATCCCACGTTCAGATGAGAGCCTCCAGTCCCAGGTCTATTAGTTTCTTGCTAATGTTTCATTTGTGCCTCAGAAAACTGTGAGGTCATAGCAGCTGTCCAGCTAGGAGCTGGCCAGGATTCTTCAGAGAATCCACCAAACAAGCTGAGGTAGTTTCTCCTTCACAGAATGGGCTATAATACTGATACAATGATCCAAGAGTCTCCTATCATTTTATAAGTCTTGGCTTTCTCCTCTTTCCAAAGGATGAGGAGGGAAGTGCTGTGGGTCAGCAAAGCACTGGACAAAACAAGTAACAGACTATCCAATCTAAAAAGCTCTCAGGTAGGATAGGAGACTTAAATTTCTTAAGTTTTCTGACAGAAAACCTTATCATGATGTCACACTAAGTTTTGCTTTTGCTGAAAGTACATTTTCCACTGACGAAAATTTAGCTGTAACTTTCCAACAAGATCATTTTTAGGATGTATGCCAGCACAATTTGATGTCCATGATGTCATTTGGGTTGATTAGTCCAAATGTGTCAAACAAAACTGAAAATTAATTCAGTCTCCAGAAAGAAGTGTGAGTTGCCTCCTGTAGCTAAGCCAGACCAATGTTTACAACCAAACAAACCCACCATATGCCTAGTGTAGTTAAGACAGTAAATAAGGGCACTGGGAGCCCTGAAACCTCTTACTGGTTCCTTCATATCCTTATGCACACACTACATTGCAGTGCCAAGGACTTAGTAAACTGGTTTTTTTTTCTTTTTTGAGAGGTCATTCTCAATCCTCAGAAACATCTTTTTTTGTTATCTACTACCTGTTATCCACATAAAAATGGGCATTAAAAATAAGCAGTCCTGCTCCCTCAGAGCGTGGACCCAAGATACCTGGTTTATTACTAGTATGTTTGTATGGAAATATTTGCCTCAGCCAGTCACTAAATCCAACAAGACTTTAAGTAAAAACCTCATTCAAAAGACATCACCCAGTTCCCATGATGGCAATGAGTTCTTTATGTTTGTTTTCATTCCTCCTCAGCAGCCAAGAAGAAGTATTTTGCTCTGAAATTTGACAGAAACTAACACACATTGCTGCTGGAGAAGCTTGAAGCTGCATGGCAGCAAATCCAACAAGATGCAGCTTGCACCCAAACATGCTTGAATATGACTTAAAGTAATCAACTGTTTTTCTCTCATTCTCCTCAGGCTTCTCTAAATTGTGAGAAACTATTAGGGACACATCTCTAAGATAATGGAATGAGTTTCCAGTTCTGGAATTGCCAAGCAAGCCCATTTATCGCAGAAGAAAGTTGAAAGAGGGAATGCCAACAGTTTTGGGATAAGGCAGATCAAGCTGTCCACATCCAGGTAAAATGGCAACTATTTACAGTTGTCTCACTGTCTAAACTTACATCAGAAGGTGGTTCCCAAGTTTCAGCCATGCAATGGAAGCTAAAGGTGACCCATGTTGGGAGTGATGCACCAAGAAGTACAGACTGCAACCTTTCACAAGGACCATTTTTTATACTACTAAATCACCCTTACAGGTATTGTATAAACCTTAACTGCATTTATATATGCATGTGAAGATAGTACAAATATTTGAGAACACTTATGATTCACACAGTACCTCTTACTGAAGCAAGGAGGGTAACAGGATTAAAACCTTACAGAAGGAACATTGTGACCAAAGGGATGACTGAAGGTGATACTTTTATGTTGAAATACCAGACACAGCATTTAGCTCTGCCTCTGTTGAAAACCTCTGACATTTATAAAGCTTGTAAGCTGTCACAATTTCACTCAATGCTTCACCCAATAATGAGACCTGAAGCAACACAGTGCCTTTTCCTACACATCAGAGCCGAGGCTTAAGCAGCATGGGATTTAGAGGCATGCAGTGCTATTTTAGGCATTTCTGTAATATCCAAGACACCTGCATGGGGTTATGCAGATATAACATCAGACCCATGCCCTTCTGGAGAGGTGTCTGTAGATCAAACAAGAAAAGTTAAGTCACCAAAAATGGCACTAGGTGTTGACAATTGAATCTGTTCCAGTGGAGTCTGCTTCTCCAAACCCACTGAGACTACTATTAAATTCTCTGAAGTGTAAATCCCAATCTGAGTTTTGCCTCTAAATGAGAAGAGATTTCCATGAGGATGATTGGCTGCTGCTCAGAGGAAGCTTGCTGAACCTATTTATGGGCTAAAATAAGGTATCAGTTTTGAAAGTATTTTGCCAGTGCCTGGAAGGCTGAAGGACAGCTTGTTCTAACTCTGTATGTCTTGCTGTTTTCTGCAGGGATATTGTTAAATATAGTTCCTGAAGAGTTGCCTTTATAAAAGTACTTGGGCTTATTGCTGGCCCAAATAGGAAGGCACTAGTGTGACACTGGACAATCATACAGCCCACGTCTTAGGGAGCAGCAGGGGAATGGGGGGATAGGGGCTGAAGCAGAGAATACAGTGAAATGAGTCTGACCTCAGAGGGAAGCTGAAAGCAGCTGGCAGCAGTGGGAATAAAGGTGGCTTCCTTCATTTTGAAGAAACTAAAGTAGCAGTGTACGAAAAATATGGAACAAAGTTTATCCTTAAGGGAAAGCAGTACACCTCCTTTATTCACAAAGCATCCACGCTTTCTGCAGGATGCCAAGTTCCACATTAGCATCAGTATACCCACATGAAAGGGCCAAAGCCCACACATTTTAATGTGACTAAATGAACTAATGCTTCTCAGTTTCTCCTCTTTGGGAGGAGATTACAGGATACTGGCTGCCAAGAAAAAGGGAAGGTCTCTTAAAATAGTGGGAAAATGGACAGTCCAGGTAAAGAAAGACCATATCAGAGAGTGGTGCATGGAAAGTAGGGAGGCGTAAATGAAAAGGTCTAGCAGCACTGTGAAACAGGAAGGGAGCCTGCTGACAGCATGTGTGTATACAGGCCAGCTCTTCCCTGACACAATACTTTGCAGGATATCTACTTACCTTTCATCTTGCAAGATCCTAGCTAAACTTTGAGATGCCCTGGCTTCCTGCTTGGGTACTGTCCCCCTTTGGTCTAGTTAAGAAAACGAGGAGTTTTTCTGAAGATGATGGCTCATTTCACACAGCATATAAAATTCGCTCTGTTACAGCAGCTTTTTTGGAGGTGTGATAAGCCTATCCAATATCTTTGATCAGAAGAGGAAGTCTATGCCTAAATCTGAAGGTTAAGAGGCTCCTACAGCTTTGAACCACTTCGGAATGATTGCACAAGCCTGTCAAAACAGCAGCTGTCAACCTTACCTGAACTTCCTGCTACTGTACCTGGTCATGGATTTTTTTTCACTTGCTAGTTTTGGCTTTGTCCTTTTTCTGTGAGCACTCTTTAAGGCAGAAACAATTCCACCAATTTCATGCCTACAGCTGCTCTTGGGTCAAAACCATTTCATAGCAATTCTCAGTGGAAATATTACTCCAGGAGTAGAGCTACACAACAGATAGACATCTAAGTGACATCACTTGCATCTACTGGAATGCCACTTTCTGGGAGGAAAAAAAAATTTCTCATAATAACAACAAATTCTAAGTGCTTTTACAGATGTTGGCTATACCCCATATTGCCTGAAGAAACTGAAACTTGGAAAATTGTTTTCCTGGTATTTGACAGCATCAACTTAAAAAGGAGCCAGAAAGGGGCAGAAAGGACTGTACACCATTCCATTTGCACACAACACTAATCACACTTGACATGTTTGTTTGGAGCCCTACTTGTATACCTCAGAGCTTGGCTATGCATATTTTTAAAAGTCTGAAGAATAATTATTTGTCCATGGAACACTGGATGTGGCGGCATGACCTGGTAAAACACAGATATATTTTGTTCCTCTGCGCTTGTTCCAAGCCAGGCCACTCTGTGCTCCAAATGCCTGGAATGAGGACATACCCTTTCATATCCTTTTAGTTACACAAGCAGCAGTTTCTATTTCCTTGTTTATCCTCAATGAAAGGGTGAGCAGTCAAGTCAAGCATTGGGCAATGCAGCAGATGTGCACAAAGCACCCATCTGACAATGGCCAGAGTTCCCACTGAGACTTTTGAGCAGGGAATAATTGTACTTTCTTTTGGCATGAACAGAGGGTACAAAATCACATTTACGTGTGCAAGCCTTTGCCCTCTCAACATGTGTTCTCAGCTGCATTTGAGTAGCTGGCGAAGGTCAGTTTGATTTTCAGTCCTTAAAGCAAAGAATGACAGTAGGAATATGGCAGATAGTAAAATTTTAAAACAAAGGACTCTCCCTCCAACTACATGTAGGTTTTATTAATTAGGATTTGCAGGGAAAAAAATTAGAAATATCACTCAGTAATAAACAGGCTCAAGTTTTTCAAAATACAAAAAAACCCCACCGCAAAACAGCAACCAAAGAAAGCTGATACTGCACAGAATAACTTTTACACTATAATTTTCAAAAATCTCACAAATTGACATAAAACCCCCCAGAATTTAGTTTCAGGCTTATGTGATGCTTTCTTGTAATGACCCTTCCTCTGCCTTTTTTTGATGTTATTTTCCTTTCTGCATCTCAATTATCTTTAAGTATTAAAATCTCTCAATACAATCTCCATCTGTTGTTTTTTATCTCTGCTTTACTTTCTATTTTTCTCCTTCCTTGACGATGCTTTTTTGTCTTACCTGCCTTTCCCAATCCATTAATTTTCTATCACCCTTTCCCATTTGGAGTACTGAGCTTTTTTCCATTCATTAACAGCACAACACATTTCAACTGATTCTCACCTCTTGAAGTGGAACCGAGTATTTTGATTTTCTCCATCCTGTATAAGAATTAAGCTGTAAACCAGAAACCAAAAAATCCTCAAAATAAAACCACCAACCACTCTGCAGATAACCGTACACACAGCACTCTGGAAATAACAAATCCTAAATTCCTAACATATTTGTGACACAGCAAAGAGTTCATCCTTCAAGCTAAATGTGTGTGCTATTTACATCAGATACATCTGAGTATCTATAGATTCAAATGCAGTATTCAATCAGAAACAAAATGAGATTGGTGTGACTAAGTTCTCTAGCATCTAGAATAAGACTAGTTTATTTGCCTTAAAATTAATAGCAAGAAATAATCTGGTTTCCATACTTTTACAAAAACATAGAACTTCTAACTTCCAACTGTATGCTTAATTTTTGTGCTATTTTGATTTCTCATAATAATAACAATAATAATAATAATAATATAAAAGTTTTTGAGAAGACAGTAGCAGATATCCATCAGACCAACTTTTTTACTTGGCAAGGCCTGATCACATATCGTCTTACCCAAGACATGCAACACATCAAACCCAAACCAGAGAAATAAACCTGCTTCTTGAAAAGTAGATGAGAAGACAGAGTGAAACTCGTTGACTATCCAGCTTCTACACCCTCCCTGCAAACCTCTTTAAAGGTCACAAATTAGGTCTCTGAGACCAATTTACCAATTTTCTGCTCTTTTAGTAAAAAATGCCCAACCCTTTAAGTACAGGATTTTGCTTCAGGTCAGTACTAAATTGATGGTACTTCATCCTTCATCCAGAATTGCTCCTGCAGGAGACTCTTCCTCTACTCCCAAAGTAATGTGCTACCCCAGACTACCCTCACCTACTTCTTTCCTGTGTTGTTAATGCTGGAAGTGTGCCCACACAAATGCAAGCAGTGCTCAGTGAGACATGCAGCAGCAGCACCACATCATTTCAAATGGTTTCCAACTGAGACTGAGAATATTTTAAGATCATGTGTAAAGGGTGTGACTTGCAGGGATATTAACTTCATTAAGCAAATGTTCAGCATAAAACAAAACAAATATCTGGGTACCTTTGTTTTGTCTGTTTTAATTTTAAGGGTTCCCTCTGGCTCTGGACACAGCCACAACAATATTTTCTGGAGCTGTTCTGATGCCAAGGCGCACTGGGGCTGTGCCTGTCCCTTGCTCCCAAATGACCCAGCACAGTCCATTCTATGAGAGTGGCAGTTTAAGGGTTAAGCATCAGAGGGCAGGGAACACAGCTCCATCCCTGAGCCATGAAAGATCCCTGCATGGAGAGGGCAGTGCTGCCAGCCCAGGCATGTCACTGTCTGCCACCAGAAGGCAAGGGAGCCCCCGTTCTTCCCCCATCATTTTCTAAGGTCTGTCTAGGTACAAATGCAGTAAACAGAACCTTGCTGGGCTGGCAGGGCTGGGACAGGCCTTTTGCAGCTGCTCTCCCAGTGTCAGACCTCATGGACTGCAAAATTAACTGGCCATACCCCCCATGCCATCTCTTGCTAAATCTGTAATTTGCCAGGTGCAAATCCCTTGGCATTTACAAGCCCAAACACTGTATTTTGGTCTTATCTGGAAAAGCAGGAGCAGGAACAATAGGCAAGCATTACTAAATTGGTCTGATAATTGGGGACTGGGGGGAAGGAGAAAGATCAGCCAAACCACAACTGTACAGAATAATGTGCTTTCTTGAATGGCCCAGAAGATCTGACAGAGATCCATATGGATAAATGTATCCTTACATTTGTGCGTTGCTTTAAGACAGAAAAAGACATGCACTCAGGGAGACAGAAAGACAGCAGTAACCATTAAAACTCTCAGCTACAGAAATGCTTCTGGCAAATTCTATCCTTTGACAAAAATTGCCAAGCAGGGTGTTATGAAGCTGGTGCATTTATAAACTCAGGCAATGAATAGGGAAACTCAAATGTGAGTTAGATACACCGTGTATTTAAGGAAAAAACAACTCACAAAGACAGGGAAACCAAAGCTGATGGAAGCTGAACTGAAGTTGAATTAAGAGTGAACTCAAAGCCTCACAGCATGGGATGGTTTATTAGCAGCCTGAAGACAAAGGCCACAAAGCAGTTTTACTCCCTTAGAGAGAGGAGCCCTATTATGGAGCCTTTCAACTCTCCAAGAATTGCCTTTTAACTCTGCCTCCACAGTAGGACAAACAGGGGAAAGAAATTAGTCTTGGATGATGTTAGCTGTTTTGTAACTTGTAGTGCTAGTCCCACTGGAGCTCTTCTGACTCCTGTCAGATTTATCCTCTTGACATTCAAAATGGATTAACCTAAGGTATATTTTCATAACTAATAACAATAAAAAAAAAAATCCCACAAAAAAAAACCCCACTAAAACAAAAACAACCCTCAATCCACATAGGGTTTTTTCCCTCTCCCCCAAAAAAAAAAAAAAAACCCTCACCCAAAAAAGGTTTTTCCCCTCCTCCCCAAAAAAAAAAAAAAAACCCTCACCCAAAAAAGGTTTTTCCCCTCCTCCCCAAAAAAAAAAAAAAAACCCTCACCCAAAAAAGGTTTTTCCCCTCCTCCCCAAAAAAAAAAAAAAAACCCTCACCCAAAAAAGGTTTTTCCCCTCCTCCCCAAAAAAAAAAAAAAAACCCTCACCCAAAAAAGGTTTTTCCCCTCCTCCCCAAAAAAAAAAAAAAAACCCTCACCCAAAAAAGGTTTTTCCCCTCCTCCCCAAAAAAAAAAAAAAAACCCCACAAAAAAACCCCCACAAAAACAAAAACAACCCTCAATCCACATAGTGTTTTCTCCCTCTGCCTCAAAAAAAAAAAAANATTACTGAAAAAAAAAAAAAAAAAAAAAAGTGGGGATTAGTTAGATGGCCAAATGATATTTCCTGGACTTTGTAGTAATCTCTCCTCGACTGTTAGTGCTATTTTTAAAAGAAATGCTACATGCTAACACAGAATCTGCATAATCAACCACATCATGGTGTCACCTACCTACAGCACGAAAGTATAAAAAATTCCAAAACCCCCTTGTGTTTTCAGAGACCTCTAAGTCATTGAGCTTGAAACACTATCAATAGTAAATGCATTGGGTAACAGTCAGTACATCAGTATATCCAATTCATCTCCAATTACTGCATTCTTGCCAAGAGGAAAATCTATTTTTTAAAGCAGTTTAAGAAGAACTTGGAAAATTATACAGCCTTACTTTAGCTGTCTGGTGCTGCTTACTGAATAGAATTTTCTTTAGATGTGCCAAATTCTGTCTTCCTGAAAATATCTCATCCTTAGGTCTTTTACTCTGATGACTAACACACAGCTAAACTGTATCAACTGTTGTCTTGTGTTATTTTCTTACTGTAGAATTGTTTGAAAAAAAGCAGTGGGCTAAGCTGAGCATCAGTTCAGAGCAAAAATATTGAGTGTATTTTTTTTTGCTCCTATAAGAAATGAATATACCTTATAAAGTAGTGTATTTCAGGAGTGAACTTGCTTCGTATAAGCAGGTGGTGCTCCAAGCAGACTTTGGCCCACACCACATGGAAAAATACATTTGCTGCTGTGGAAAACAAATTTGCATGTTAGAGGGCAAAGAAAATCCACATAGATTCTCATGGGGCTGACATGCAGCAAAAAAAATAATCTGACACCATAAAAAACCTTCAGAGGCAGGGCTATCTGATCAACTTTCCAACCTCCATGATGCTCCTGTTTTCACGGCATGCCAGCACACAGACAAATGATAACTGTGAAAATAAACCAATGTGTATTTTTTTTCACATGATTAACAACTACTAGATTCAAGCACCACTGCTCAATGCCATAACATCTAAGGTATCAAGATGAGTTCTAGCTCAAGACAAACTTATTCAAAAGAAGAGCATAAATGTTTAAGCACTGAGCAAACATACAGTGAATTTATATTTTAATAACAAATCCCAAATTTCAGTAACGGTATTGAAATACTGGGGCATTTCAAATGTCCAAATTTGAGGTATCTGTTGCAACAGACACCCTGAACTGCTACACTTTCACTATAATAAGGTGGTCGAGTCTGAGTTTTGTCAGCAGTCTTAAAAGAAGGCTTGCTAAAGAACAGAAATTGAAACAGTACAGAAAAATGTGAATGAGGGAAGAAAGGAAAAAAGAAAAACCTCACTTGCAAGCATTGTTTCACATTTTTAAAGAGAATACAAACTTTTCATCACAACCACTCATACAAAAAATGAAAAAAGCAAAATATGAAAAATAAAACAGAGATGTTATTTTCTGGACCTTCAAGGCACAAGTTGCAGCTGTGTTGGACATGTGAGCATTTAAGTGAAGAACACCCACTAGAAAGGACTCTCTGAGATGGTGGCACAATAAGATGAACAGGTCAAATAAATCCTATGCAATAGTCCATGGGAGTATTTAGAGTTACATGGCTGGCCCCACACCTTTTGGGTTTTGCTAGCAGGGTATGAAATTTGTTTTCCAGCAACATCTCCTGTCAGTGTCTGAATTGTTGTCCTGTCAACGCATCTGTTCACAGTTATTTTTCAGCAGCTTGACAAAAAAAAAAAAATTAAGGTATCAGTTTTGCTGATTAGAAGCCCTATTTATGCTAACCTAGGTTTACAGGAATGATTACTGATCAAGTCTGGCATTCATATTTTAAAGAAACATTTCTGCACTACTTTGCTGATACTTTTTCACATGCATCCAATACTGTTATTTCAAAGCACACAGAATAATCTTTTTAACAGTCTCTGTTGAACAGCCAAACACATACCTCATGTTTTGATCTGGATTCATTGTACAAAATGTAGCAAAACACTGAAAATTGTGCTATTCATTTGGTCGTGTACAGAAACACCTTCCAAATCATTTCTAAGAGAAGTGGAGAGTTTAAAAAATTCATTTAACTTCTTAAAATGTGGGGTCTTCCATTTTTATGACTTACTATAATTGCTTCTCTCTTCAAACTGGTGATTTTGTCTAGTAATGTAGCAGTGGAACTGATCAGTTAAATGAAGCATGAACTGCAGCCTGCAGAGAGCTGGATTAAAAACTGCTGAGTTTTCAACATGATCCTTAATCAGAAAGCGTTTCTTTTAGAGGAAAGAAAATGTAAAACATAGGGGGCAGGAAGAAAAGGGGAAGAGACAGGATAATGGTCTTCTTTTAAAATAGCAATGCATTTTAATTTTCTATATAATACATAAACCTACAGCACTACTATTCATGAACATGTACTTCCATTAATAATTATTTAAGACTACGGTCATGGCTTAATTCTGGCTTTTTATATGTTCATACAACAACTTGTTACACAGGGCGCTCACAAGAGTTTTACAGAAAAAATAATTTAACACCAGTAGCAGCCTTAGCCTGTTTTTACCAATTCTAATTATAGTCATCATACAGTCTCTCACATGTGACATCACAAGATGCTAAATTCACAATGTGTATTTTTGTTTTGGACTGCTCTGGAATGAACAACCTTAAAGGATCAGGAGGCATCTGTAAACTGTCCCTTGTACACAGATGAATAAAGTCCATTTCTTGAATAGCTGGCACAGTGCAAAGAATGGGACAAGGACTGAAATGAAGAAGAAAAGAGAGAGGAAATGTCATGTTGCTTGCCCACAAGTGCTGCCAAATGGACAAACTTGAAGGGCAATCCATTTCCCCAGTTAATGCTGATGCCATTTTCACTACTCCTGAGCTCCTTTTTCCTTTTGTTAATGCTGTGCCTTGCAAGGTTCATTAACCCTGTTTACACAGAAAAGTTGGGTCAGTCTGACATGCTAACAAAGTGCACATCTATCTGCACATACACATGTATACACTTCAGTTTCTTAACAAACTTTCCAATTAAAAAATCCAAATATCTGTATGGGTTGTAAGGGTTGTTTTTTTTTTTTTTCTCTTCACCTCATATAAAAAACCCAAAAACTAGCAAACACAGTGCCTAGTTTTACAGAGAGCACTAAGCAGGAAGCACAAATCCACAGGGAATTTTTCACTAATACTTGGTCCCTTCCTCTTTAAGGTTTTTGAGGAGTAGCATGTTACTCTAACAGAATGACAGCTACATGTGGACCAGAACACTACCTCATCCAAGGGGGCCTTGGAACACAGTATTAAATCCAAAGATCAGTGCAATCCCAAAGTAAACACTGAGCTGAGATTTGCTGGTTTACCTGGGGCAGAAAAGGAAAGCTGCAGCAATTTTCTAAACCAATACTGGTACCTGGACTAATTGTTTTGAACATCTCTTATTTAATACAAGTGTGAATGCCTGAGATTACCTCAAATAAACCCCTGACATGAGCTTAAAAGAGATTTCTCCCTCATGGGCTGTACTGCACCATATGTCATCCTGTTTATTATAAGGGCACTTGGTGCCTTCCAGTGGGTCTGGAAGAGCTCCATGAACATCTGACAAGGGAAATGCACACAAACAGAAAGGGATGCAGCTCAGGTCTAAACAGACTTTAAATTGCAGATCTTAACACTTTTGGCTTGAGAGAGGGTGAAAATTCAGAGGTCTACCTCTCAGGAAGCACCATGAGAAAAAAAGGATACAAAGCAGCTCCCCAAGCAGAGAAGTAACTTTTCCTATAAAGTAGAAAGGTAGCACTGGCTTTTCACTTGAAAAACAAAATGGTTTTTCATTCATTTTCCTGACAGAATAGTCCTTTTTTTACACAGAGACTAGAAGCAACCAGATTGATAGCTCTATCCATGTGTCTGCAGCACTCTTACAAGCTTGTCTGGTAATACCCAAAACCCAGCCTGCAGTAGGACTGCTGTGATCAACACACATTTAACAGAGCTACAGATGAGGGACTCCTAGTGCAAGATTTTGTTAACCAAAATTCCAGTTTTATGAGATTTGTGGGCTCCTTTATGTGGTAAACTACCCTTACCACGATTTAAGACAATCCAAGGGTTGTTGAACAAGAGCTGAGTCTCAGGAGTTCTGCTGCCCAATGTTGTACACAGAGTGTCCCATGGAAAGTACCAGGTGTTTTTTTGCTCATTCAATAGCCCATGGCTACACAATAATACACAGAACAACTGCACCTGAATGTTAGCACAGCAACAATCTCAGTGTTTATTCAGCAAACCTTCTATGCTGAATTACCTCAGCACAGTAAGGAGGCTATTGGTAGTCTGCAGAAAGGCATTTGAAGCATCCACAGAAATCCCATTTATGACTTTGCAATAATGCTGTCTGTATGTCTTGATCTTGCCAAAGTTCACTTGTGTTTATGGGAAGAAAACTGCAGTTCAATAATTCTTAGTCTGCTCCATTATGACAGAGAGAAAAGGATAGGACACTGATAGGCAGATCAGGTACAATGCTGCTCCACATCAGCCTTGTTTTAATTAAGTTGGCTATGATCTCACGGCAGGATAATTTTTTTAACGTTGGTGTTTAGGAGAAAGGCTTACATTGAAGGCTATTTTGGCTGCCTTTAGTTAAGAATGTGATTCATGTGAGTGGGAGAGAACAATGCAGCAAAATCCACATTTTTTTATACACACAGAAAATAGGAGATTTGTACACCAGAGAAAAAAAGTCAAAAATAGAGCATACATATTCTGCTGCCTTACACTGTAAGGAAATTGGCTACAGGAAGCAACAGCCTATCCCAGCAGAACCATCAGTATTCATACAGCAGTAGGCCCATCTGAGTATTCACGTGCCACACGC
This sequence comes from Aegithalos caudatus, assembly GCA_013389925.1. Taxonomy (NCBI): domain Eukaryota; kingdom Metazoa; phylum Chordata; class Aves; order Passeriformes; family Aegithalidae; genus Aegithalos; species Aegithalos caudatus. The sequence goes on from WEIU01010085.1 coordinate 343,943, forward strand.
ATTTAGTCCTTGTTTAAACATCTCCCCACCATCTGAACCCTGCACATTTGTTTCACTGCTCTGAATTAACAATAGTACACTGAGTTGTGTGTTTACATTTGTGAACACAAAAATAACACTGACTCAGAATGTAGCTTTTTAAAAAAACCTGATTGTCCGAAATTCTTAACAATCACTATAGAGCCTTTCATTCTTTACAAAAAAATCTATTCATAGAGAAATTCTGAATATTTTTTTACTGAAGCTCATTTGTTTCTAATAAGAACAGGTAATCTAATGGTTTCTCAAAGAATATGTTTTAAATTCTGAATCTTCTTATGTAATCTGTTTTCAAGGCAATAGCATACCTTTTGAAATTGCTAAACTGTCCAATGAGCAACAGATTTCCATTGTTAACTTACACAAGTGAATTGGATAAACGCATTAAGACACAGTTTACAGGTTAGTAGAATATAAGCCATGAGTTGCACTGGCCTGAAACTCCTGGTTGTAATGAATTTCCGATGAATTACCCATTTGACACAGGGGGAAGAAAATTACCTCATTATAAAACTCAAGTTTTATAAAACTCACTGTAAGGCAAACAGTGTAATAGCCAATATTATTCTGTCACTTAGAATTTCTTGCCTTCACTTTTAAACACAATTAGGTGAAAAACTGATAGGCAAAAGGACCTTAAAGCAATAATCATCTCTTTCAAGCTACTTTCCTAGTAAAAATACTCTAGAAATGTTTTTAAAGACTAGTATTTTTGACTTGTATTGAAAATTGCTATTTTGCCATACATTTGTCTTGTTTTGAATCATATCTGAAAAAAGCAATAGGTAACCCCTCCCCCTCAACCTAGCATACAACTTTCAAGACCAGCTGGGACTTCAATGGTGCTTTTTTTTTTCAGAACAATACTTTTGATAAAAATATATAGATTGTCCCTTAATAACACAGGAAACTAAGTCATGTTTTCAGAAATGACTTAAGAACTTGCTAGATTAAAGGACTGTCTACACATGGAATTATTTAGTAATGACTGCTCAAGAACAGCTATTCCCAAATAATTCCATGTGTAGACACACTTATTCCAGAATAAAGTTGCCTTATTTTGGTCTAATTCAGCCCATCAAAGTGTGTTAAGCTAAACAGAAACAAGACTGTCAGCACATGGAGTTATTCAAGACTCACTGCTCCTAAAAAATTCCATGTGTGGACAAGTGCCTGTGAGAGCTGAGGTTCAGCTCTGTTATCCCCAGCCACGCTATCTCTGCTCTCACAGTGAACACATGGCACTCTGTGGCACATGCACAGCTGTTCATTCTGCTCCTTTTCTTATTTTTGTTCAGCTAAAGAAAAATTTCAGTGTTCTTTGCTGAATGTGAGCTAAGCAAATACAATGATGCAGCTACTCAAATACAGTTCTAGAGATTAAGTAAACCTTGGTGTATTTCATTTTCTGAACAAACCAGTATTTATATTGGCATTTGTTCTTGTAAAGTAATTGTTCACAAAAATGGCACCTCTTTATGAGGTAGTAGGAATGGCTGAAAGTAATTGGGATTTGGTTTTCCTGAGATGGAACTAATACAGCCAATGGCTGAATTGACATTTTAGATGTTCTGTTTTGTTTCAGGTAATAAAATAAAGAATTAGTTCATCTTGTTAGAGAGACTACCAAGTAATCAATCACAGCACACACTAAAAAAAAAAATCATATTTTCAGCAAGGCACAAATCTGTCAAAGGGTATAATTATTACTGAAAAATTTTCACAAATCCCTATAATTATTGGACTTAATAGCAGCATGTTAAGCCTGGCTGGAATATGGCATTTGCCTCTAGTTCCAAAGATCAAACCCAAAGTGATAAGAAGTGAAAATGGGTTTTGATAGTCCTACAGTTCCCAATAGACCAAAACACACCCCAGATGGGCACTGTTGGAAGCCTGTGGTGAGGAAAAACCCCTTGCTGGAGTATCAGAGGTAGAGCAGATGCCCTTCAGTGCATCCCTGAAACTCCCACAAACTGTGCTTGACTCTGAGCATTGTTTTCAGTGACATTTTCCTTGACTGTGTGAAGAGGTAGATTACAAAATTATATCTATTATATTCCTTATAACATTCTTTGTAATAAACCCAGTGTGATAGCATTAGTGTTTCATCTAACTGGAACACTGCTTTGAATTAGCTAAAAAAATTGCCTGTTCCTAAAACCCCTCATAACTTTGTTCTGATTTTGTGTAAAAAGCACAGGTTTATAGATGAGGATAAATGTGTGCCTGTGATTTGTCCTAAATATACTGTAGTACAAGAAAAGCGCAGAAGGATATAAAGACCTTACAGAAGGAAAAAAAATCAAATAGAGTAATTCTTATAATTTTCATCTGAACTTGAAACCAACTACTAGTTTATTTCACTGAGAAGGTTTACTACAGATAAACAGTGAAAAAAGTGCTAAAAAACTACATGCCTGGAGGGTTATTACATATAATCTCTTATTGCTGAGATGTTCTCAGAAACTGAAAAGCCCATAGAATGAGTCCTCCTTCCTTCAGTGTTATCATCTAGACTTTAACTAAATGCTCACTTCCAGCTTTTGTGCCACAGGCCTGGAAACTGAGTTCACTCATTCCATAAGTGATTTGCTTTCTCCTACTCATGAATTGTGACATCCTTTCTATATTTGCTTCACACTCCTCAACCCTTACGATGAATAGAGGATGATTAATTACTTCAAGGCCCTTTCCACAAGTGACTGTAAGTACTTTAGAAATATGAATACATTTAGCTTCAGAACACTGCTGGCAGCTGGCTGGTATGACAACACTCCCACTTTGCAGATCAAAACTAGAAAGGTGGTGTGGTTATGGCCAAAAACAGTAAATAACTTTACATGTGTAAAAGCTGGATTTTTCAAAATAAATGTACCTTTCATTTTCCATGCTCTGATTGACCTGAGGGCAACTACAGATACTTCAGATAATTCTACTGGATTCAGAACCAGGACCTGCTAAACATCCCTGCTGAGCCCTTCAGCATGTCTTTGTGGTGTCTTATTTAGTATCACCTGACAGAAGATCTGCATTTTTGGTAGTGAAAATGAAGAATTAATTGCAGTTAGAATCACGTGACACTTGATAGAGTCAAGTGTAGCTCCCATCAATTTCAACCTTTCTCAAGTTCAGATCTTTAGATCTCATATTCACCCTCCAGAAAATGGGAGTGTTTTACATTTGAAAGAGTTCAGATCACAAAAGAATTCAGTAATAGAGACAAGACAAAAACAGTGAGTGCTCCCTTGAGGAACTGGAATATCAGTGTTTAACTTCTTACCTTAGCATTACCCTAGCACCAAAAAATGAGTGTAAAAATGTTATAAAAACAAAATGCACAATATTTTTTAATGAAATCTGATTAACAGTGGTGGTGTTTCCAAAAGGTTAATTAAGCTTACACAAGAAGATATCAGAAAAAAATGTGACGGTATTATAAGCACTATTTTTGGAGAAAATAAAGAAATATAGATAGATATATAAAGAAATATAGTCAGATAACAAGTACCGAGCTAATTATTTTTCCAGTTAGCATTGTGACTTAATACACTTTCTAAAAGCTGAGCAAACAAAAGATAAAGGAGTAACTGGGGGGATTTCCACAAAATGCAAGTCTCTATTTACTTGTTCATTTAAAAAAGACTTCTACAGTGCTATGTGCCATTAATACATTGTTAATTTAAACCCGCTGTTAGATTTGTGCTTAGTATAAAACATCTTATAAACCAGATCTTTTACTCTGTTGTTATTGCCACTGAACCCAAAAAAGATCCAGTTTAGTGACTTAGAAGGCTTTTTAAAATGAAATGCTCTTGTAATCTTTCACAGTTTAATGAAATCTAGTCACATCAGAGCTGCTTAACCTGTTCTTTAGTAAAACTGCCATTTAGGTGCTAAAAAAGTGCATTTGGCTCTCCACTTCGGAGATCTGCATCTGGATTTTACATTTATGATTTGTTAAGGGGTTTTCTTTTTCCTCTAGTCCAGAGCACTTACTCTGAATAGATGCCTATAAAAACAAAAAAGAATTTACATTATCCATCTCAGTTATAAATCAGAACTACCTCCTCAACTTGGGCTTTGAGTAAATTCCAAGAGATAATATTTGAATAAACTGCCAAGATTTTCTTATGGCAGCATTCAGAAAAAAAGTCAGTGATAGACAATTTTGACTTAAAAATTTCCATGGGCCATCATGGCACAGAAGTGCCCAAGACAAAGGACAGTTTGCTAAACCTAAGGGTTGCAGGAAAAAAAAAAAAAAAAAAAAAAAGAAAAATGAGTCTTAAGTCTCCTCACTTGGGTATCTTGAATGAAGTCAGGACTAAACCTCAAACTACACAGAAAAGAATTCTCAGAATTAGATATGCCCATTCTACTGGTGAAAGTTCAGCTATCACAGAATCATGGCTCATCATGAAATAAGACATGCTTATTTTACAAATGGAATGCAATCAAAAAAGTTAAATCCAACCATCCTAAAAGGAAAAGGAGAAAAAAATCCCACGATCAAGTTTTTCAGGTAAGTATCTCAAATCTAGGTGTTGGTAGTGACACCCCGTAATTGCAGGTTGGGTTTTAAAAAGCCCAAGTAACTTGATTTAAGAGCAAACCATATATGAATCCTAAATGGTCAGGAAAACACAACTTTTATCAGTCAGATTATTTTAATTCACTATCAATAGAAAAGTTTAACTACCTGGCTCTCCATTTCAGGTTAGAAATCGCTGACTCTCTCATTTATTTCCTGGGAAGTTCTAGGTAGTACTTCCAAGTTTTACCCTTTGAACACCCTAACAGGTCATCTTACTGCAAAAAAATGGCAACGTTGATGTTTCTTATATTGTTTACTCTGTTCTTTTATGACTCTTCTCCAATCAGCCTAAGAACAGCTTACCACCCCACCTCTCACCCTACTACATCCAAAAAAAAACCCTTCTCAAAAAACCCTAACTAACCCTGGTTAGTTTGTTCCATGGAAAATCTGGCCTGTTCTGAACATTCCACCTCACCAAAACAAAGGTTAAAAACTTCTACTGTCCTCAGAAAAAGAAAAACAAAACAAAACAAAACAAAACAAAACAAAACAAAAAACACAGAAAGGAACACAACTTTGTTAAAATACTGAACCTTCAAAGCTTAAGTTACATGTGCAGGAAAGCCAGATCTGTAAAAACTGGCTTTAAAAGTTAACAGTGCCAGGTCACTCTTCCTCCTTTTTTGAAATCCCTGCCTTTTTTTCTAGTGAGCAGGCCTACCTTTCTTTTAAGTGTTTCAGATCTTGCTGGTAAAAATTAACTTACAATTAACTGAAATTAGCATGTCAAGGACTAAATATTAGGTCTAAAAATTAGGTTTTGAGTGGTTCATTTTAAGATATCAACAGAATATGGATTATCCCTCAACTTAATCTACTCAAGTAAATTCAACACTGATTTTTAGGTTAAAATAAAGAGAACAATCACAAGAATCACCAGGTAAATGCTTCTATCAGACTACACAAGTGGGAACTTATCTGCTCTGTACTTAAATTAGGAGAAGAACATTTATCTCAGCAATAGACGACTTCTATCAGATTGAAAGCAAAGTAAAGATTTATAAAGAACATTGAAAAAGAAAGGATGGCAAGGAGAAATGTATACATTAAGCACTTTTAAAAGATTTGAATCTAATACAATGTCCAAATTTCACCTTTTTTTCCAAACATACAAGGCTACATAGACCATTCACTCTGGTTACCTTCAAACATATAATAAAATCAAATTTCCACCTCAGCTGCTACCCTTCAAGCTCCCCTTCAGAATTCAAAGAAATGCAGAATGAAAGCACATGACTCACCCCCACTGCTAGCAAAACTGCTTAGTATGTATATATTAAATCAGAGTCCTCTGCATTACCTCTTCTGTCAGATATGTTTTGGGTTTGCTAGGGTGGACATTTTAGCATATAAAACATGCCATAAATTCTTAGTTAATCTACTAGAGTGTATCCACGATTTACCAACAGTTCAAACAAAAACTAACATGAGGGTGAATTTAAAGTGCAACTATTTTATTTCATTGTTTTCCCTCTAAGTATAACAACCACTGGATTTAGAAGCAGTTAGCTGAAGTATCACTCAAGTTCCACAGCCAAAACTAAAGGCATTATCTGTGGAGTCAATGAAGTCTGCAGCTGCTGGAATCTGGAATGGAATGTGTCTTTTCATTAGGCTGGTGCCAAATTAGAAATGCCTGCTCATCCAAATGAACCATGAATGCAGTACTTTAGAAATATCTGCTCTTCGCATGTAACTCAGCATGCTAGAGAATGTGACAAGCCTAGTAACACTCCATCTCTGGCACTTGCTGGGGAATGAAAAATGTCACTGCCAGTGTCCCTGACCGAGCCCTCGCACAGCTGCCCCGTCCCAGAGGTGCAAGAGCAAACAAACTCGGCCTCCACTTGCTGCTGCTCAAAAAAGAACATTTTATTGTTTGGATGAATTGCACGGAGAGAAGATCATAAAGCCACAGATAACTGAAGCCAGAGCTGGGAACCACAGTAAGAACCAACAGGCTGTTACTCTGCTTAATTAAAGAGCGTGGAAACACGACTTGCTTATACACCATGGCACAAACCAGTCTTCCTCGGCCATACACTAATGCTGCTGTACCACCCTAAGCCTGTGTTTGCTCCTCTTTTCTCTCTCTCTGAGTATGGTAGCCCTGGAATCAGGGGCTGCAGAAGGATTCAAAGTATCCAATCAGCATGTTCCCCCCCCAAATATACTAGAACTTGTTGCCCCTGTGAGAATTTTGTGCAAGCAGGGCAAGATTCAGTGAGTCCAGATAGCTTTACACAGGAAGAGACAGAGACAGGCAGCAACCTGCTGAAAAAATAAGGGGAAGGGAATGAAGCAAATCACAGAACAGTTTGGGTTGGAAGGGACCTGAAGGACTATCTTGTTCCAACCCCCTGTCATGGGCAGGGACACCTTCCACTACCCCAGGTTGCTCAGCCTGGCCTTGAACACTGCCAGGGATGGGATATCCACAGCTTCTCCAGGCAACCTGTGCCACTGCCAGTAAAGAATTTCTAATATATAATCTAAACCTGCTCTCTTTTTTGCCTGTCTCTCAGCCAATGTTTAACATATATTTCCCATGAACATTTTATAACATTGAACTTTAAAAGCTTCTAAGCACAGTGATCTCAAAGACTGCTCTGGGGAGATGATTCCATAGACTAAGTACCCTTATGTAAAAACCTTCTGAAGTCCCAAATTACAAAAAAAAAAACCAAAAAACCTTTAATTTTTATCATGCACATCTCAGTGGATCAAAACTTGGAGTATGTATGCTCTGGACTGTATCCATATAGCTACAATAAATTAAAAATAAAAGGGTTATTTAACCCACACTTGCTTGCACGCAACTCTGCTGATATTTTACTGATTATATCTAGACTTATTATTAAGTATTAGTCACAGAGTATGGTTAAATTTCTCTGACACTTGCACATATAAAATACTCTCATTATCTGATGCAAGAAACTGTAAGGACCAGGACATGCAAACTTCTGTTCCATGAAGTCAAAGTGTTTATTATCATAAGCACTCCCACTGAATGTCACAATTCATAATATTAATTTTAAAAGAAATTGCTACATTAGTGAACATTACAGCCACTTTGACAATGTTCATTTGCAACAAAATATCATTAAAGAAAGTCTGGTCTTTGAACAAGTACGTCCTTAGCAATCTTTTGTTACTGAATATATATATATATACATTTGTATCTCTATGTGTGTATATATATATATATATGACAATTAACACCATACAAAAAAATCTTAAAATGTGTTCAGTTGTACTCAGAATGACCAAAAATCAATTGTAGATGGTATTCCACACTGCCTAGGGGGAAAATAGTGAAAATAAGGGCAAGGAACCTGCCAGCACTTTCAACAAACACCTACAATAAAAGTCAAACAAATATTTACATAACTATGGTTGACAGAACTAAGACAATCATGGCCTTCTCTCAAATCCAACCTTGAAAGCTGTTCACATGTTTCATGTCACAGCCAGCTTCAAATAGCAAACCTTATTGATGTGACTTCTCCCTAATATTTTAAATGTTTATTATAATGCGGAATTAAAGGAGAATTTGTTATGGCCCTTTCTTTGATTTTACACATACATACACACAGTGATAAATTAATTCATTGAATCATTACAGTTGGAAAAAACCTCCAAGATCACCAAGTCCAATCCTTGGCTGATCACCATCTTGTCAACTACACCAGAGCACTGTCTTGTCCAGATGGAAGTTGCCTACCAGTATTTCTTAATGGCAATAATCTGCAAAAACTTTTATTACAACTGAGAAAATCTTATACTAACTGGAACCAACAAAAATAGTGGATATTGCCAAAGAAACAAGGCATCCAACTACTAAAGATGGAACTGGAAAGAAAAGACCTTAAAAATTTGAACAAAACCCCCAAAAAACCAACAAACAAACAAACAAATCAAACTCAAAACACTGGTTTGGTGCCAACAGCCAACACTGAACTAAGAGTCAGTGCACCTGCACTCTGTCATGTCTGAGATAAGGGCACTCTAAATAAGCCCTCTGCAGGAGATCCAGAGACAATTTAGGAAACAAATATTCTTTCCATTTAGGAAGGAAGTATTTTGTAGAAGAACATACGCACAGAAATGCTACTCTTGTTGCCATAGTGCTTCAGTGAGTATTAAAGCATGGAAAGATGGCCCCAGCACACAGAAGATATGTCCCTCCTGTACCACAGGACAAAGGAATCTCTCCTTTTGGTCAGTCATAACCCACTTTGGCAATGGAGTGAAACCCCAAAATCGCCCAGAAAGGCATGCACAAAAATTCTGTTCTCATTACAAAGCCAGGCGCTCCAGAATGTGCCACAGGGTATCTAGAGTATGAGCCTAAAATAAGCAAAGCCAATTACAAATGTAATGAATTAGTTTAAAATTCTGCTTTTCATGACTTTCCAGCTTTTGCTAGTTAATTACCTTAATGATAGTTATTATATCACATAATTATTATTACAAATAAAAGCCCACATATTGCTATTTAAATATTAAGTGAATAAGAAATTGACTACTTGAATTAGATATGTTTGAGATTTAGCAGGTAAAAAAGCTTCTTTATTGCTGTAAAATCAACCAGAATTCAAGAGATATTAGTTCATTGATGTCCCATAAGTTTTACCCTTAGGCATAGAATTATTATAATAGACATCATTCCAATGAACTATGAGCTATAGCAATCAGCTATAAAGACATTACAGAAAAGAAGTTACAGTCTACACAAATATATAATAGCTCCACTAGGCATAAAGATTAGATCCACATGCAACTTTAGTAAATGTTTCAAACGTTACATCACTAATTATATGATACTGTCACTTCTGGTAAACCACAGATGTAACATGAAAAATATTCAGCTTGGTCTCATGTAGATCTTATCACAATGTGCAGGTTCCAAAAAAAACTGAACCAACCCTTTTGATCTCTGCACTGTATTAGCTGTTAGCTTAAGAGCAAGCTTGCTGAGCTGAGGAATTTTTGCAAGACTTGCTTCAAATCTCCACATGACAGAGGCAAGAGGTTGCACTTAAAATATGAAATTCTAACTTTCAGTTAAATCACATATTGTAGCATTTATGTAAATCATCAAGGTTAGCTTATGTTTTTGATATTTGATACAATGTCCCCTAGAGAAGTCCTTGTCTCTCTCATTCCTCTGGATTTTCCATAAACAAAAGCTAAGTTCAGTTCAACAGCTTGCTGTCATGTAACCAGCTTAAAATTAAAGTTTCTCCAAAAGTTTCAAAATTCAGCAGCCAAAAAAGCACTTTCATTTTAAGTGTACATGAATGAAGTTTCAATGGACAACAAGATCTCTTGAACACGGCAGAAACTAATCCAGCACAATTCAGTTTTCCTGTAAAAAGGGTAATGGGAAAAAAATGGGATTCTGGCTTTCTCACATTTAATACCTACAGAGTGGAAATTCTCTCTCCATCATAGCCAGCAGACATTTCCCCATGAGTTCAACAGTGCCAGAGCAGCATGAGAAGGTTTTCATCTCCTTGGCCACTGGCTGTAAACACGTAGAGGGGAAGAACAATAAAAAGAACCCATAAAGCAGGGCGCTACTATTTTCTTCTATCCTGGAGAATAAAGTAAACAAAATTAAACAGTTACTCTATTTGGGGTCTTCGACCCTTTTGTAAAACAAAGCAAAGAGGAATAGTGCCAAGCTGTTGGCCAAGCAGCTCAGAAATTCTCCTGAGAACAGTAATCGGTAGAAGAAACAACCACGGGCAGTTTTGCAAGGGCAAGCTGATTTTTGCCCGGGGTTTAATAACTGTGCTGTATCTTCTGCAGCAATGAGAGGAATAAACACAAGGAAAGAAAAATCTCAAAAAAAAAAAAAAAAAAAAAAAAAAAAAAAAAAAAGAGAAAAAAAAGCACACNNAAAAAAAGAAAATAAAAGGAATAAAAAGCTGCACAACAGCAGGCAAAGGAGCAAAGAAATCAGATTTTAAAAAAGATTTATGAAGTCTCCTTTCTTCCTCTTTTCCTGCAATGAACATTAACCAGGACTCCTATCTCTTTTTGGGACCTTGATGAAGATGAGGTGAAACCAAATATGTTTAATGAAGTCTGAAATGAGGCATGAAATTGAACCATTGTTTGATTCTGTGTTGCCTTTGCTTTCATAAGCAAGGCAGTTCTTGAAGCCTGGGTGGTACACCAGAATTCACTGGAAGGCTGCAGATGGGAAATATATTTTGCTTTCAGATATTTTCTTTTTCCTTTTATAGTTTCAACTGACCAACTTTGTTATATACATCAAGTAAAATGCTTGTATAGATGAGAAAGTAAATAGATAATTAGGATAAGGAACTAAGGACAAAGAAATGTCACATTTTCATAACCTATTTCATATATTAAAATTGGGGTAAGAATGCAAACAAGAAAAGGTTAGCCAGAAAAAAAGCTCACCATGACGTGATCTAGAATAGAAAAATTCAAAATGCACTGAGAAATGTTGAAATTATTTTTTAAAGAGTTTTGATGCCTTTAAAATAATACTCTGCTATAAAAGCTTAAATTGGGAGACTCATACTAAAACTAAGTTTTTATCTCTTTGCTTAATACTTTTCTTGATTTTTAAAGATACTGAGAGGGTAGACCTGGAGCCACTCTGCAGTCATGTATTAGTTTATGTCAACCTTAATGTCAGGATTATTAATATCCATATGATGGGACTAACAGCAATAACCTGATATGACTCTGGATTTTGGTGTATTTTGCATTCAAAAAGAAAGCAAGGATTGCCATTTTAAAAAGAACTGTGAGGTAAGGAAGGTAAGCACAGAGCAAAATGGGATAGGAGCAGACTTGTAGCTTTCTTCTGTGGCAGCTGGTGTTAACCCTGCAACTCTGTGAGAGGACAGTAAGCCTTATGTAAGGATGCATACATTTAAAAGGAGCAAAAATTATTCATTTAAACCCTTTTGCTCTTTAAGCAATGCTAATCCCACAACATGCTACCAACAGGAGAGCTCATCTTGATTTCTGCTCCCAGCTGAAGCTTTTGGGGAAGCATAGGTGAGTACTGACACAGAGTACAGTGTCCCTGAATTTGAGAAAGCCCACACCAGGATAAAGGACCACCTACATTTCTAGGGATTTCAGCAACCACAATGCAGAACCACCCCATCAACTGCCTCAAGAGTTATGCAAGTATCAGTCTGGTTCCTGCTGCTCAAATTCCCATTGGAAGGTAGTTTCAGAACCTCACTTTCTTGTGGTTAGATTCCCCACCCCCCTTTCCAGCCTCAATTAATTTGTGGCTAGCTGACACCCATTTGAGCTTTTGCTAGCAATTCCCCCTACAAAGCCTCTTAGCTTTCGGTTGTTTTGCCTACCAATTATCAACAAAACACAGCTACTGGTTGATCCTTTTGACATGTTTTTCAGGTTTAAGTCCTAACACCTAAAAGCACTTCTATTTCTGGCTGAAAATCAGGCAAGAGGTGTGTACAGTTCTGCTCACTGTACAAACCACAGGGGACTGATTACTGCTACTGCCCTGTTAGAAAAACAACCCCCAAAAAATGTGGTAGATGTTTGGATAAAAATAGCAGCAGCAGCAAAATCAACTGTTTGAGAATGTTTCAAACCAGTTTTCAAACCCTGTTTAGCCACAGAGTGCACACATAAGGGATAAGCATTAGGTATGTAAGAAATGCATGCTATGTTCACAATGGCTTCTTTTTATTGTACATATTTACATTAAGTGAGTAGATGTGGGTGTACACACAGGTATATTTTTATATGATTTCTTCCTGTTAAAAATCCTAGATATTCATGCATGCAAATGTAACAAATTTTCCCATGGATCACAGTGGTTACATTTGTAGAACCCAAGTGTTGCATGTTTGCATGCATATGAAAGAAAAACAGAGAAACACAGCAGGAATTGGCATCTCCCACACAAACTATGTGTTGTCTGTATTAACAAATGAACAGCACACTCCCAAGGGAGTTAAAGTACATGGACTAGAAGTTCACTTCCTTGCCAATTTATTTCAAATATTTCACTAGATGTTCTTTCTGCAAAGGGCACATGTGTATTTAATGTCCAATCAAGTATCTTCAGTTTTTAAAGTCTGGGTTCTATTTTTAGAAAAATAATACACACTAGACAAATAAACAGAACATTAAAAATTAATTATGCCGTGTTCTGTGGGAGCATAACATGCATGCACCTCTGATTAGCTGATGTAAGTGAAGTTAAATGTATGAAATGGCTATATTATGGTTGTAATTAATTCATAACAGTGGATTTGAATAGTTACCCA
>WEIU01010085.1:377122-389596 GCA_013389925.1 Aegithalos caudatus
GGAAGCAATTTGGTGAAAATGTCGATATGGAATTCCACACAGGTCTGATTTTCCACACATTGTTCCTCTTGCTGAACTAGTGCTTCAGTCAAAGCTGATGGCTGTTTTTGTTTGTGTACCTACACAGGTACACAAACAAAAACAAACACACAAATCAGTTACCTTGAATACTTCAGAAACCATCACTGTTAGCAGTGCCTATATATAAATGTCCTACCATAAATGCAACCTGCAAAGCGACTTTGCTTTCCTCATAGCTCAATATGAAAGGGTAAACAATACTCCTTTGGGACAGATTTTAAAAAGAAATGGATGATTATATATTAAGTGTTTTGCACTACTGTTTTTCTCTTTTGTGAACTCTGCTTTGGCTGGTTTGCCATGTTTGGGAGTAAGGGAACACCAGCTGAACATAAACTGATTTGAAAGTTTGCATCTGTAAACTTCTGAGACAGCCTGAGGGAGGTGGTGATAATTCAGTATCTTATAATAGCAGGCAGCACACAGATCAAAGAGAAGGAAGACTCCGCTGAAACTAACTATGACTGCTTGACTGTGTGAGGTACTAGTAAATTTTTTTCTTTTTTTAAGTGCCTAAGGAAGACTGTCTGAACTGTAGCCCTGTACACCTTCCACTTTTTTGAGCTTTGTTACAGCCAAAGTGCAGTAAGAGCCTCCTGCTGACAACGCATGTCTTTGATAAACGCTTGGAATAGATGTGAAGGTTTCGCTACACCTGCATAGTCCTTTACTTGAAAATACACTTTTTGTTCAATTAAAATTTGGGGCTCTTATTTTTTTTTTTTTTTTAACAGCAGAAAGCTAGGAAGTGATTGAAACTCAAAACTCCTTGAAGGATTGGTAGAGACCATCTCACTGTGGAACACAGTAATTAGTTCAGATGTACCACCTCAGCATCTGGACTGAAGTCCCAGTACTGGACACTGACTTATAAAAAGCTAAAGCAGACTCCGTCACAAAATCTGTGTTTCATTTGCGTGGGATTTTTTTATGATGTCCATTAATTATGCCAGACTGCAAGCCTTTGGGTGTGATTTTGTCTCTGGGAAGACTCTGCAGGCTGGCTGACCTGTACACAAAGACATTATTTCTTTCTGTAAACCTAAGACAATTGTACATCTAGTACTGAACGTGGTTCTCCAAATGCTACTTAAAATACTGTTGTGCAATTTTTTCAGAGCATCTATTGCCAAAGAGCAACTAGAGTACTTGACTTCAGATTTCTATCTACGTCCTATCACAGCAGCAAAACAGCAAGTGATGCAACCCAGAGGCAGATGTTTCTTCAGCTTAGAGAAACATATTTCAGACAAACTACATGGAGTTCATGATGTTTATTCAATTTCATACAGGCCTTATGCTGCTCTTTTTTATTCAAGTATCCAAAATTATTAGGGTCTGATCGTCTTGAGGTGCTCTTCCTTTTATGCACCTCACTGCATTGCACAATTGTACTGTTAGGACAGACAGGTCTTGGAATGATCCAAGGTGATAAACAGATGTGGAAATGGCTTTGGACTTAACTCATGTCCAGCTTGTTATGGGTGTGAGGCCAGAGGAAAAAAAATGTTTTCTTATCCGTAAGCTACATATCATCCAATACTCTAAATCTTGGGATTTAAGTTAGTGCTCAAATCCTATGCAACAGCTGCCTGATTTTGAGCAGGGACATCAAAGCATTTTACTGAATTATGGCTTTGGAAAACAATGCAACGCCCACTGTGAATCTTGTTTACCTGGACTTCAATAAAGCCTTTGGTACATGACCCATGGCATTCTCTTGGAGAAGCTGGGACCCCATGGCTTGGACAACTCTTTGCTGAGTTAAAAACTGGCTGGATGGGCAGGCCCAGAGAGTGGTGGGAAATGGGAGCTCTACCCAGCTGGGGCACGATCACCCGTGGTGTTCCCCAGGGCTCAGCGCTGGGCCCAGTCCTGTTTAATCCCTTTGTCAGGGATCTGGATGAGGGGATGGAGGGCACCCTCAGTCACTCTGCAGACACTCCAGGGTGGGTGGCAGTGCTGATCTGCTGGAGGACAGGAAGGCTCTGCAGAGGGATCAGGACAGGATGGATGGGCTGAGGCCGATGGTGTGAGGGTCAGCCAGGCCAAGCGCCGGGGCCGGTCCTTGGGTCACAACAGCCCCGGACAGTGCCACAGGCTGGGGCAGAGGGGCTGGGAACCTGCTGGGCAGAAAATGACCTGGGGTGCTGGTGACAGCAGCTGGACATGAGCCAGCAGTGCCCAGGTGGCCAAGAGGGCCAGTGGCATCCTGGCCTGGATCAGCAATAGTGTGGCCAGCGGGACTGGGGCCATGATTGTCCCTCTGTGCTCGGCACTGCTGAGGCCACAGCTCCAGTGCTGTGTCCAGTTCTGGGCCCCTCACTGCAAGGACACTGAGGGGCTGGAGTGAGTCCAGAGAAGGGAAATGGAGCTGGGGAGGAGTCTAGAAGACATCCTGTGAGGAGTGGTGGAGGGAGATGGGGATATTTAGCCCAGAAAAAAGGAGGCTGAGGCAGGACCTTATCAACCCCTACAACTGCCTGAAAGGAGAGTGTAACAAGGTGGGGGTTGCCCCCTTCTCCCAGGTAACAGATGTCCACGAGAGATGACATGGTCTCAAGTTGTGCCAGGGGAGGTTCAGGTTGACCATCAGGAAGAAATTCTTCCCTGAAAGGGTGGATAACCATTGGAATGGGCTGCCAAGGGAAGTGGTGGAGTCACCATCCCTGGAGGCGTTCAAGAAACAACTGGACGTGGCACTTAGCGTTATGGTTTAGTTGGCATGGTGATTACTGGTCTAAGGTTGGGCTTAATGATCTCGGAGGTCTTTTCCAACCTTAAGGATTCCATGACCTCAATATGTGAAAAGATCCAGAAAATATTTCCTCTCCTAAAAATAAATAGAAGCATGACAGAAGCAGAAGTGACATAATCTTATACTTGTGCCAGTTATGGCCTTGGTGCTGAAATGACAAATCCACTAAAAATATCTATGAAAAAGTGATACTACATCACACTTATGTTTTTGGAAAAAGAATGCAAAGAGAGTTTTTCATCCTGTATCAACTGACACTGTTACTGTCAGTTAAACCATTTGCAATTCTGATTACACCACCACCTTGAGGCTCCATGCAAAAATAAAAAAACACTCTTACAGATTAAGAAGAATTTACTGATTAATTTGCTGACTCATAGGTTCTTTAAAAAAGCATTTAGTATTTTTATCAAGATTTTTCAATATTATGCTGAAGATTGCATGTTTCAGATCAGTAAGGCTTTTTACTGCCCCCCTTTTTCTGTCTGTTTCAAAGACGGTGATTAATCTAAGTTACTACATATCAGACGTTTTAATTGTGAATGTTTTCAAGCTCATGTCTGCCTTACATCTGCATTCCCCTTTAATATATAAATATTACCACTGTGTATAAAGCACTGAAAAACACATCACAGAGAAGAATAGCCTGTGTTGTATATATACGGCAGACAAACAAAATTCCATGGAAAAACACACACTGTAAACATCAATGCCTTCCCATTGAGGACAGCTGCTGTAACACAATCCAGGGTGCCTGCTGCCAGGATTTTCCACATGAGTGCATCTTCTTTTAACCGCTGCTCAAACACTGGCTGAAAGAGGAGCTGCTAGACTGAACATGTGTCTGCACTTGGACGACAAACACACGGCGCAGCACTGGAATGCAGAGCAAACCTTGGGATTTGGGCGGGAAACGAGCTGCCCGCTGCCTACCTTTGGGCTGAGTCCACAAACGCTTCTGCTCTGGCTTTCAGAAACGCATTTTATACTTCCCAGTGAGAAATAAGCGAGCGTGTTTGTGAGCATGCATGCAAGGCACAGAGGTTTTAAGTAGAAGTTATCAATAAATGAACCACAATTATAACAGCAGTACAAAATATACATCTCCTGTTGCAGCCAAGTAGAAAGGAATGACAAACCTACCAGACACACTTTTTCCAGATTAAATAAAATAGATATTAGCAGAAAATTTCAAAGGTATAAAATGTTGGGGGGGAGGAGGTCATCATAGGTTACTGCAGAAAATTTCTTCATAACATCAACAAAATGCAAACCATGTCATAGATTAGATAGCAAACAGAATCAGGTTTCCCTGCACAAAAGGCACCTTAGCTGCCAAAAGTACAAGAGCAATTAAGGAGCACAAATCAGCTTAAAAGCAGAGAGGAATAAATGGTGTAGAAAAAAGGAAGTGCTCACTTGAATTAATGAGTTTGTAAATTAACATACACACATTTATCCATACACACACCCACAGCCTTCCATGACATCAGTGTAAAGTGTCCTCACTGGACACTTTACAGGACAGGCAGAGGGGTCTGAATGACCCTGAGCTCAGATGTCCTCCAGTTTACCCCAGCTCAAAGGGCCAAGCTGATGGCTTTTCCCTTGACTTCTGCTGCATACTTCCTGCTACACCACTGCAGAAATGGAAGCCTTTTGCCTGAATTTCCCAGGCAACAGAACAACCACTATTGATTTTTGACATATTTCTTATGAGATAACCCCACAAACAGAGATTTAAAATTCTAGATATGTATCAGTCAAAGTAGACACAAAATTATTATGAAAGTTTTTTTTAACTGGTGAAATAATAAAGGTTTCCTGCATAGATGAGAACATTCAGGATACTACAACTCTCCTCCCTCTCCAAAGCCATCAACTGATCTGGTGTCCTCTCTCTGAGTGAAGGAAGTAAACAAAGACATGGGCTGTGTGTGAGAGAGAGAGAAAGACTATATACAGATCAAGAGAAAGGATTCAAGAAAAAACTTCAAGGATTGAAGCTTCAAGAGTTTATGGGAGCACCTTCAAAATTTTGAAAGTGTACTTCTGTCTTTACAGACGGGCTTAAAATTATGTGTAGCCAAAGGGCTAAGAAAACAAATGGTTAAAAGGAGATGCTGATACTTCCTTAAGTCTTGTGATTCAGCAGGGCCTAACTCACAATTTATGACCTTTTTGAGGCTGGCAGTGCTATGATTACTCAACCTGGCTCATAGTTGGCAGACATAGTCCAAACAAGAGAATTGGAGAATCTCAGCTCTAATCCCTGATCATTTACAGGGATTCAGCTGGATCTGATTCAGCAACACATGCAGGCACATGCTGTATGTTAAACAAAACCTTACCTCCACTGAAGCTATTAACACTCAGAAAGCACTCAAAGTGTAATTTAACCAATTACCTAAATTGGGGGCAACATGTTCAGAAGACAGCTACTCCCAAAAGTGGTATATTCTTCCTTTGGCTTAATTGCCTATTCAGCTGAGAGTGTCTGCTCTCAGAAGTGGGAAGCATGGGATGGTCAAGACCAGAATTACTGTCCAACAAAATGCATGAGACAATATTCAGTTGAAGCAATAAACAGAATTATCAGTGCAGCTACAAGGACAGAAGAAGCAGAAAGTAGAGTCAGGCAGCTTGATGAAACTGTAGAAAAACCCTTTTGGCTCCACCATACCTTGTCTCAGAAAACGTTTCCCAAAAATTTTGAGTTGCAGCATATCTTTAGGATACTGACAAACTCTGTTAAGTCTAGCAGCTTCAGTCTCTGCATGATTTAGTCCTGTAGCCTCTCAGCTACAACCAAGCTTGGGGATTTTTTTAGGAAAAAGAAACCCAAAACAAACCATGAAAACAAACTGCTAAAAAATGTTAACAGAAGCCGGAATGAACCCCACATTGTTCTTAAGACCCTTCTGGATATAAATGGCATCATCACATAGGTAAATGTGAAGAAACACATGAGCTGTGAGATCTGTTTTAAAAGTCTTGATGAAATTTTATTTAAAGAAGAAAAATTAATGGAGTAATGACACTGAAACATGAAAAATCTAAATACAGGGAATGGACAGAGGGATGTAACATAGAATGGAATAAGCACAAGATGTGAAGTCACCAATTTCAAGTATATGAGTTGTTGAACACGTCTTGCAATACTAAAAATCTGCAGCTTTCCTTTATGTTAGAATTGCCAGGTAAAAAACAGTGCTTCCAAACACAGAATCAGGTAAAGTTGGACATTAAACAACCCCCACTTTCTGCATCTCTTAGGAACATCATCTAAGAAAATGGAAGAGCAAACAGAAAAGTAGCAAGAAGCCAAATTGTGTATAGGACCATACTCATTCTTCTGTGGAGCCACCATTTGGACGCCGAATTCATTTTGAATTTCACAGAGAATTGTGAACCTCTGCCCACAAAGTTAAAGGGATCATGGCATACTTTGTTATGAGGAGGACCAGTGAAGTCTGCACCCCTGTAAATGAATATCCACAATATGAGCCCGAGACGAGAAGGTATCTGGCAGGGGGAAGGCTCAGCATGAGCACACCGAGGGTCAGACATGGCAATGCACAATCAGACATTTAATGAATTTCTGCAGACAGCTGCTTACATAACTGTCAAGCTGTCCTACCAGCCCTTCAAAAGCACTGAGGCATTTCCCCTCCTTTAAGGAGGGGGGGGAAAAAACCCACTGTGAAAGATAAGAAAAGCAGAACTCATAGGTTGCAATAGTCGCAATTACTTATAATAGCTTATGACTACATGGATTAAACTTTAATTATTACACTGATGCCATTTGTCTACTATTGGATGTGTGGAGAAACCAGTTCTAACTTGTCAGATATGATGGACTCATGTTTTCTAATGTTTAAAGTGTTATAGTTTGCCCTTGCCTTTTGCCAACAGTATATTTCCCCAATTAAAGGAAGTTATTTTATACTATTTTAAACAAAGGTCGAAGAAATGTGCCATAGGAACAAACTTCCTGAGTTTCATTATTCAGAGCTTTAAAATGACTGGCAAGCTTCACTTTTGAGTCATGTAAGTTAATTGATGACACCATAATCAGGAGGAGTAATGCTAGTCTAATCAGGTATTCTTTCTTCCTGGTAAATACAATCCAGGATACCCTGAGGGATTCTGCTAAGCACAGATGTAGAGAAAAGCACACAGAAAAAGAGGACAGGAACACATTTTTCAAGATGTCTTTTCCCCTTATTCAACTGTCGAAGAGAACAAACGCATTGTCCAATGGGGATTATAAATGAGCCTCTGCCCAAAGTTAAAACTGAACTTCTGAAAATATACAAGCTACCACTTTGAATTTCATCCTTCAGACCTTGGCAACTTTTATCCCATAGCGAAGATTTACAAGCAAAAAAGGTAGATGTAAATTATTTTTAAAAATACAAGACAGATTATGAAATTATATACTTTGTCTTTCTGGTGAAAAGAAGGGACCAAAGGGACAAGGGAATCCAGCCACCAATTCCATGGATTTTCCAAGCCTTGTGACAAGATGACAAAAAAACCTTTAACTATTTTCATTTAATGGAAAATGTAGTTTAACAACCTCAAACAAAAGCTCCTAAGAAGATATCAACTACCTTTAGTAAAGCAAAACTAATTAGCACACTCAGCAGCTTACTTCCCTGCCCATAAGGCAGCAGCACTTTCCCTCTCATAAATGCATCAAAAACAAAGTTCAGAAGCAACAGCTTAAAGGAACAATTATTAGAGAAGAGTCAATGATGGATTCCTACAAAACTGTTATAAGATGTAATTTCAAGAAAAAACATTGTTCAGGCCTCATGTACATCTCACTTGTTTTGTCCTTTAATGGAGATAAGCAAAGCATACTGACTGCTGTCAGAAAAACTAATTACTTTGACTGATACTCCAAACCTTACACTGTCAAAGAACTGCTGCAGTACTTTTCTCTTCATCTGTCCCAAACAGAGCTGTTGTATCTACTTTTCCTCTCCCCTATATGTGGAGTAGAATACACAAAATTTCACATTGGAAGCAGACATAGATGCTGGAAGAGCAAATGCCTAGTTCAAGGTTAGTGTAATCTCACTAGTTTGACCATGAGTGAGACAATTCCCTGAATTGAAACGTCCATCAAACTGTCATATTAAATCAATCTGAACCTACCTGTCAGGAAGAACAGAAAAATTATCAGGAGGGCAAGGGTTGTCTCCTGGTGTCAGTCGTTCAATGGCTGTAAGATACTGGCTTCCTACAAGAGGTGCAAACAAGGCTGAGAAAACAGCCTGTCACAGCCACCTCCCTCAAATTTCATTGCTCATGTAGAGTTTACCTCTATCTTCACTTACACAGGCCTTCACTTCATTAAATTATAGGCATTTCCCAGCTCTCAACTTCGGTAATATCTCATCCTCTCTCTAATGAAAGAAATAGTTGTATGCACAGGAGAATTTAAAAATTCCTGGTTTGTTAGCTCCCTTTGAGGGTTGTAAGACTTTCACTTCAGTGGAAGAACCACCTGTGAGCTTTTCTTCTTCCTTCTATCCTACACAACAGTTTAGTTAATGAAATGGAGTATCATTTAATTTATTATGAAATTAAGGTAAGGCTAGACAAGAAGTTCAAAAGTCATCTGGAGATGAGTGACATGACAACAACAAGATCACATAACTCTATGCAGCAGTGTATGCACATCTGCCCAGTTTTTTTCTTGTTGATCCAACCTGGCTAAGGAGGTTAAAATAAGGGAAGTCATGACAGACGAATCACCTGAATCTTTTTATTCTTTCATGACAGCAAAGTATGCCATATCTGATGAAACTATTATTCAGTCCCCACTTATATACATAGCAAAATGCTGTCAGCCATGATAAGGAAACATTTAAAAAAAACCAAAAAAAACCGCAACTTCCGAAGTATCATAATTTTCCATGGAAAAAGCCACTTTCCACAATAATGACCTCAAGTGTGACACACTAGGAGATGGCAACATAAACTTCAGGATTATCACCCCTCTGAGTCACTAATACTCTGTTTATATCCAGTTGAAGACTCTGGTTCCAGCACCATTTACAACATTTTGTCTCATCTTTCAGAGGTTTTTCATTTTTCTTTTAATAGTTTCCAGAAACCAGGGAGATTCTGACATGCTAAAGTGACAGAATGCTATAGGTAACCTTGTTCAGCAGCAGAATACTAAAGGTCTATCAGCTTTTAAATATGTGTTCTCTCTTAACAGGAAACAGATTCCAAACTTAGAGTTAGATAACATGTTAAGTTGTTAATTTCTTTTCCACCCTACATTCTCTTCTGAGACCTATTCTCACCATTGACCTATGTTTGAGACTTGTGTGCAAAGCTGTGCTCATGACCTATGCTGCAAGACTATTTCATGATGTGTCGTGACAGATTAAGAATAAAATCACCTTACTTTAAAACTACAGTTCTGGAACCCTGGGCTCATGCAACTTCACCTGCAAGGCAAATCAAACTGTTTGATATTCATATTGGGAGTAGTTGGATTATTCAAACACAAAGCAGAATGATTGAGAGAAAATACTAACACTTACCTGGCCAACTTTAAGTTTTAATGCTTCCCAACAAGCCCTGATCACAGCAATTGTACTGAATCTTCAGTAATTGTATTGAACATCACCCAGCTGGTCTTTAGGAATGCAAGGAGCAGACCTCACAAGGATGGAAATAAGGCTTCCTGAGTGCTGTCCTACCTCATGTCCAAAATAAATTTGGAGAGAGATCTCATACTCAATCCTTCTCAGAGATCAACAACTTTTAAACCAAGTACATTTTCCAACCAAAATCCTTTGTATCCAGAGTTTTTAAAAGACATTATGTTTAGATTTCTTCTTATTTCAAAATCCTGAGGTGATATTAACCCTTGAGTCCAAGGTGACAAGTGTGGAAAGTACTGCCATCATCTCATCTAACGCTTACATAATCATCCATATACATATACATGTATTTTTAACCTTTAAGACTGAAACAATTTGTCATACACAGTCAGGTGGGGTGTTGTTTTTTGTGTTTTTTTACCATTCAAAATAAGGATTACAAATAAATCTTTCCTAAAATTCTAGCAAATACTCTACTTGGAGCATCAGTGAAAACTGTTGAAATGTGAGATTGCACTGATGCCATCCTACCATGCTAATTTTAGTCACTCAAATGCCTATTAACCCATAGTTGAGTAACTCCAAAGTAGGGAAGGTCTCATGTATAACATGACTGCCCCCTTGTGCCGAACTAGATCTTCTTTCATTAGAAGCGTGATTTCTCTACATCTCTGACTTATTTCTCATGTCTTAATATGAAATCCCACTAAAGCAAGTAATTAAGCTAATTTCATAAGTATGAAACTAAAGCTATACAGTTCTTGAAACTATGAAAAAGCAAAATGTAAGGTAGGGATGACAGAAATCATTTTGGAAAACAGCACTGCACAACTCCAAAGTGACAGGATCTTAAATCACTATCAGGTTTATTAACAACAAAAGGAAAAAAAAAGAAGGAAATAAAGAAAAAAGTTTTTCCATCTCAAAGGCTGTTTTCTTTATGCAGTCCCTTTGTTCACAGAATTATTTGGTTTGAAGGGATTTTAAAGGTTATCTAGTTCTAAACCTGCCAAAAAGCAGGGACACCTATCACCGAACTGGGTTGCTCAGATCCCCATCCAATCTGTCCTTGAACACTCCCAGGGATGGAGCATCCACAGCTTCTCTGGGAAACCTGTGCCAGTGTCTCACCACCCTCACAGTAAATAATTATTTCCTAATATCTGAGCTAAACCTGTCCTCTTCCAGTTTGAAGCCATTCCCCTGTGTCCTGTCACTATAGATCCTTGTAAAGAGTCTCTCTCCCATCTTTCCTGTGGGCTCCCTTCAGGTGCTGGAAGGCTGCAATTAGGTCACCCCAAAGCCTTTTGCTTTCCAGGGTGAATAATTCAAATTCTCTGTCTCTTTTCTCATGGAGGAGGTGCTCCACCCCTCTAATCACCTTGGTGTCCCTGTAGTTCAGTTAGGAAATGAGTTCAGTGAAGTCAAGCAGCAGGACTGTGAGCTGAGCTTGCTGGGTCAGGCACCCAGTGTGACTCACTGGCAGCTCTGAACACAGAAGCCTGGGTTCAACATGTGAAACATGTTGAAGAAACAAGGCAAAATTCCCAAAGGATTTCAGTGGTCCAAGTGAGCACGTAGACATATAGGATAAACACTCACTTTTCAAATTACTTGGATGCTAAGAAATGGCAAAGTTAATTTCCTGGGAGTTAGTACTTCTGAACATACAGCTACATAGCTCCTAGAGGAGAATCAAGATGTCTAGAATGCAGCATCACAAATTTAATAGCAGAAAAAGAAGCAGTCATCATGCCAACTGTAATGATTTGAGTCTGAAACACACCAATTTGCCAACAGAACTAAAGGCATCACATTCCAAACATAAACACATCCAGTGGTATCACCAAGATCAGCTGACTTTCCTCCCATATCCTCAGCTCATTTCCTCCTTCTGTCACTGCTGATATGGCTATTCCTGTTCACCGAAGCTTACATCCTTCAATTACTCTCTTTCCTCCTATCTCATTCTCCTGCAACCCATCTGCTCATCCACAGCATTCCCAAGACTTGGCCCCTTCCTCTCCAACCCTCCCCAAGCCCAATTCATTGCAGCCTTTCAGTGAGCTGACCAAAGGGAGCACAGATTGGACAAGGGTAACCCAGGAACTAAGGTACAGCTTTCTGACTCATTTTGTTTTCCTACTACCCAAACTGTCTCCTCCTCTTTTTTCAGTCTGTACTAGACCTGTCACTACTGCCACGTGCACTCTGAATGTTTTCTCCATCACAGTGTAACTCTGTAGAGCTATCAATCTTTCTCTACTGCATGTTTTATATGTTCTGCAGTCTACACAAATGCCTTACCCAATCAGGTAGGAACTGGACTCAAAAATTGCAATTCAAATGTGAATATTCTCAGACTTCAGACTCTTGGCTTGTTTTTATTCTTTCCTCCCTCCCTCTCTTTTTGTCGTTGTTGTTATCTTTAGATCTTTCTGACACAGGGACACCCTGCACGCATTAAAAAAGTTATTAACAAATGAGAGACTCCTGCCATTCAAATATTTTTAATAATACATTCCTCTCTCAGTTGATCTGCAAAGTATAATGACTACAAATCCATTAGATATGATTTATATTCAACTGTTTTTGTGAGAAGTTCATATTTTAAACTGAGCTTCCCTCAGAAAAAGAGTTCCTAGTTGTACCATGTCTCAGATGTGCTATTGGTGGAAATACTGTAAGGTCTACAGTATACATTATTTGTCAGTTCATAACTCACAGCAGAAGTCTGAAAGCTTTCAAGCTTTCAGACAAAAAGACAGAAACAATTAAGAGCTCTAATAATCTGATCCTGCTGTTTGCAGTCATTTAAAATTATTCATGTGTTTCAATATGGAAGTGATTTAACATAATTTGGCAAACCTGAAACCTACATTAAGATGTAATAATGATGAATGGATGAGACCTAGCACACACACTCACAGAAAACCTCAGAGTTCTGCAGAGTAAAGTACCCCAGAAAACCTGACAGGTGCCCCAATGTGGGTGGTCTAAAAA
>WEIU01010085.1:389640-402591 GCA_013389925.1 Aegithalos caudatus
AGCCCAGAAAACTAACAACCCCCAAACCCCCCACAAAATTCAAAATTAGCATGTGAAATTTTTTACACAGGCAAAACTGGGTTAGGTTTCTGAAATAAAAAGCAGATGGACTGAGAACACTTTCTAAATTCAGTGAAGAATAAATACTATGGTTGCATCCCCCCATTATTTATTATCCTAGCAGCCAATTTAGGATTCAAACACAGCTATTTCTGGTCTGTTACCTTCTGGTTCTTGGCATAGGCTCCATACACACCAACCACAGTGCAAATCCTCTAGGACAAGGCACAGGGCAAATCTTTACCTTTCCTTCCAAATAAAGACATTTCTCACAAAGCCTAAAATTTTTGAAGTTCTAAGAAATTAAAAATCAATAATAATAAATGGCACGTCAGCTTTTTAGTGTATTTATCACAGACGAAGCTTCGTAGCATCTGTTTAATTAGGCACCTGTTCCAGCTGCATTATCCATTTCTTTTATGGCATGGGTAATAACCAAAATCGTTTATTTGCCCAGTTTTAAACAAAGCAAAGAGTACAGGGTAGAAAGAGAAAATCAATACTTTTACACTGTAATGAGGGTATGTTGTGATATGTTGAGGTCCTGTTATCAAATAAAAATGGGGAACTTTTTTTTAAATACTTGACATTTCTATTAAAAATCATATCCTTAAAAAAGTAAGTTGTTGGTTCACAATTTTTTGTTTGTTTATATTTTAAAAAAAATTAGATTATATACATACTGGTATCAAATTTTCAGCAGCCATGCTATGACTTTGGTATTTATGAGCTGTTCTCAAGTTATAGACAGTGCCTAAATAGGTATTGATTAGGAAAAAAAAATAGATACAAGGGCTCAACTGCTTTTTAAATTAAAAGATGCACTACATGGAAAAAAGATCAAGTCATGAGGATAGTTCAAGCACATTTCACTGCCTACATGTTAAAGGTTTCAACAAAGTGAACTTACTGTCAGACACACACAAATAAGTAATTTCAAGTAATACAAGATTCAGCTTTCTTTTCTGTTCATTGTCCTTCATATTTGTCCTGTAATGACCACAAAACCTTCCTGGCATCACCTGGTGTTTTCTAGTCATACACAGTCTGGATTATGGGTTTGGCCTCCTTGAAAACGCCATCCCTCAAAAAAAAACACTGCACCTACAAAATGCATCCTCAACACCTCTTGTTAACCAAGACTCATGTAATGAATGTTAGATCTCTGCTGTGCTCTGCTCACTTCACCAGCTCTCTGCAGGACACTGTGTCATGCTGAACATTCTCTGCCTCTGCTCTCAAGGCTGTAATTTTTAGGGCCCAAAATTCCTGAAAGATCAAGTCCCTGGGAGCCATACCACTCAACAAGTCCCCTTTTCAGGAGCAGTCACATTTCTGTACCAACAACACTTGTCTGCACAGGAGATGGGGCTTGGCTCTTGGGCAGGCCCTGATCAAAAGGACATGAGCACACTACCACCACTGGCTATCACTTTTTTATCTATTTCCCTTTTGATATTATACTCTGCATTTTACATAGGAAAAAAAAAAGGGAAAAAATGAACACAAACATGTCAGATTTCCTAGGGAAAGACAGACATAAAGGAGTAACTGGACATAGCAATAACAAGCTTCTGTATTTATTTTTATCCCAAAGAGCACTCAGTAACCACAGAATTAAGTGGGATACAGGAATCTGAGAAAAACACAGACCAAAAAACAACCACAGGCAATAGGTCAGTGCTTGGCTTTGGTTTGCTAACAGGTTGACAACTAGTGTAAAATATTTAAGGTATTTTGTCTTCAAGACAGTGAAAATACTTTAGCTTTTCCCAACTGATATTCCTGCTGGAAGTAAAACAAAACATGCAGTTCTACACATGGGGATGACAAAGTCCTTGAGACCCTGAGTGAAATCACAACTATATTCAGTTCTTGCAGTCACACAAAACCAGATTTCAATCAAGAATTCCATGACCTCCTATGAGCTTTCTTCCAGAGAAAGTGCCAAGGCCATGCATGCTGCACTTCACACATCCAGCATTCCAGGATGAAGCAGAGAGCTCCCCACTTTACAGCTCTGCTATGGATTTGGCAAATGTTTAAACCAAAACCTTCCACTGCAGTAAGCCTTGCTACATCAGTAGGGTGTTAATCACACTTGGCCATGTTTTTAACTTTGGAAAAAAATCATCAATAGTGATCAGAAACAGAGCAGCTGTAGAAGAAAGTGTTTAATGTGTCAATGTTGTAACTGAATTTCCAGAGAAGTACAGCAAAGGAAAATGCTGCATTTAGTCTGAACTGGGTACTGGTCATACTGGGAGCAGCAATTGCTTAAGAAAAAAACCTGCAACAATTTCTTGGTAAAATACCGTGAAGGAAGTTAATAAAAAAATGTAATGATAATATATTCAACAATTTTCAGGTTACTTTTACCCACAGAATGTATATCATGCAATTTACTGTACAACTACAGTATTATGCCAGGTAAACTAACCCATTTACACCTCTTGGAATTGTTTCCTTGTGCATTAACACTTAACAGAAAGGTATTTTCCTTTAGTATTGCTGTTCTGGTGCATTATTCAGCAATATTTAAACCAGCTGTTGATGTCCATTTTTCCAGCCAAGTGTACTTTATGACACAAGATGCTCTAACAAGACCTTATTAAAAATTAGTGATCCAAGTATTAAAGCACAAAGGTCACATGTGCTATTGGTTTTAAATACCATAATGTTCCATACCTGGACTTGATAGCTGAGCCTGGAAATAGATGATTGAGTCAAAAATATATCAGATGAACTATTTCCTTTTTAGGCAGTGTTGGTTTCCAACTCTGCCCCAAGCACAGACACAGGTATCTGTGACTATACTCACATCCACAGCCATTGTTTCACTAAAGCTTTTTTAAAAATTTTTTTACAAACAATTACATTTTGACCAGTATCAGGATAAAAATTTTGCTAAAAATGCTCACTTACTAGTCTGCATCTGCACATGGAATAAATCTCAGTGGTCAACTCTGTCTCTTGGCTGACACATACCAACCTAGGAATTCCTACAACCTCATATTGATACCAGGTTTTCCTGCTGGAAAGCTGTGATGGTGAATCCAGTATGTTTGCTACACAGATTTAGCACAGTCTATGCAGCATCTGCAGGCATAATGCTGCCCACAGATTCTGGAGTGTTCCCATCTAAATGCTACTTGTAAGTACTAAATTTTGCAACTTCATAACTTTGTTACCGCATTGGTAAAAAACTATTACTTTTTGCATCATTAATAAAATGCTAAACATAATTAAGGTATACGTTTTATGGAATAAAATAACTCCCAATGGAAGTGCACACATTATAAATTAATCAAGTTTTTAACTTCTTTTGGTCTATCCAACATATCTAAATAAAAAGTAAAGCCATTCTCCAGCCTCATAACAGAAAAACTTTATTCCTGTCTTGAATTTTAATTCTGGAATTAACTCAAGACAATGATAAAAATTATCCTTTTTTTTATATTAGACACAAGCGGGATATTTTTATTGTCTCCCTCATCCAATAAAAATTAAAAGAAAAAAAGGTTTTGCACTTATCATTCTGCATGATGCCCAAAGCAAACAATGAAAAAAGTAAGTGGGGAGTTGCTTTTTGTTTTTACAGCATAGGAGCCTTGTACTTCTGAATCACTAAGCAGCTGCAGTCTGGTTTAATTACTCAACATCACTCAAAATGTAAACCAGCACTTGGAGACCAAGGAATGTAACATTCATCTGCAACACAAAAGAAATAGCTAAGCTATCTTAGCTTCTGCCTAGATGGTTTGTACACTGGAAAAAGTCAACACATTACTTTTATACCATGTCAGTAACATAAAATAGCCAAACAGTAATTTTGCACTGCACTTGAATGCATCAGTGACAATTTGCAGTAAGGGAAGAAAGACCATGAGAATCTTATTTCACACAGGTTTGCAACCTCTAACATAGAAGGCATTTGTCCAGTACTGACTTCAGGTAAATAGCAGCACCAGTGCATGGCAGCAGTCCCATCTCCAATAAAAAAAATAGACAGAAAGTTAACATCATAAAAAGAGGAGACGTGAAATTGAAAACTTTAGGTTCCTGCCTGATTTTCTTTTCATCTTGTTAATTCTTTGATACAAGTCTTTCATGTGATTATGCTCACATTAAGAACACAGCACAGTAATGCTGCAGCTTGATGGACTGCTACAGCCTTTTACAGGATCAAAGGGGATCTGATTATCCCTTCTGGTCTTCAGAGCTATAGACATACACTGCACACTCTATCTAATCTATGAAAAAAGCAACCACCCACCACAGTACACAAGAACTTCTCCCTAAAGATAAAAGAGGCAAGAAACCACACGGGACAGATGTTCACCACACCACTCATTGCACTGTCAGAAGCTGCTCAGTTGCTGCAGTGTCAAGGGTGAAATAAGACACCATGAAGAACTGCCCAAGTCTTGTTAATCCACAAACAAAAATAAATACTGTAAATAACTGCCTGTATCACAAAGACAGAGTCAATCAACTTTAGCCAACTCTGCCATGGACCTCGGATGCAGAACATGGGAACAATTTGTGTACTGGGATCCCTCCTATTCCATATCATACAAACACAGGCCCCAGCTCAAAGGGCTGCCAGGTGAGGCCTAGGATGGCCAAATAAACATATCCAGATACAACAGCACCTGCTAACATCACATTTGTCTCAGCACAGCTAGGGTACTTTCCAGGTGCAGGGAAGAGTTTATAGGGATTTTTAATCCAGGTAGCAGCACACAGAAATGCACCACGTCCAAACTATTAGCTTGTTGCTACAGTGAGAGTGCCATAGCTATTTTGGCTGTGCCCTTAGCTAGTATCAGTATTCATAAGCCAGAAATAAAGTTCTTATAAACCATGACAAACATACTAAAATATCCATCTGCCTTTCAACATTTAAGAGAGGAGTTTGCTGATGTCCTGCTCTGCTACAGCCACTCAGCTCTTGAGCTGCAGACAAGTTCTGCAGCCCCCTACATCTGGGGCTAACAGCAAACTAATAATTTCTCACATCAGAGATTCTCTGAATCCTCTCTGATGACAGTACTGCATATATAAGGGGTTATATGTACTGCTCATATAAGGGGTTAGCCATTTTTAGGACTGGACTGCCACAGCTCTTTTGCTCTCCTATACAAGCAGCAACAAAGAATCAGAATGGGATGATGACACTGAAATCATTAGAGTGGCTTTATTTACAATGATTTCTGTAGTCTTTGGCTGAAAAAAGAAAATTTTCTTCCAAAGAAGAAAAAAGAAGACTTTTTGTTAAACCAAATTTAGGGACAGTTCGTATCCTCAAGTGTCTCCTAGCAGCCAAATAGATGAAACCATCAGATCCCTGATACATCCAGAGTTCTAGGGTCAATTTATATGGCCAAGTTTATTGTACATTTATAATGAGAAATATGGAATATAATAATGCTATTCCATACCAAAGGGCATAACAGAGGGGAAAAGGTCCTTCCCTTTTCAGTAAACTATTAAATCAGCAGATTGTAAGCAGAATTCCTAAGGGAGCTTGATGACACACTGAAACACACAGAATGAAAAAGGATGCTTCCTGGTGTCCATGGAGCACTGAAGCCTTTCCTGTTGCAAGTCAAGTAAATGACTGGAATAATGGCAGGTGACAGTAACCAGCGATGAGTGAACATTAAGCTCTGGTCTTAGCTCAAAGATGTTCTTACATAGCTGCTATCACTGCTGTTCCTCTAACATTCCCTGTCATTAATGATAAAATGGACCCCATGGAAGTCATGGGCTAAATGTTGTTAACAGCATTCCAGAGGGAATTCTGTGACAGCAGAAGTCAGCTCTTCCATCTGGCCCATTTGAGAGTGAAACTGAAATATTTGCTCAGGCTTCAGAGAGTCATTTTGGTATAGAAGAAGAAGATAAAAGCAGGAATCTTTTACAAAATGACCTAGAAAATCAAAGCAAACAGGGATTCCACTCATTGATAATCCAAAAGAAAAGAGACAGTTATAA
Organism: Aegithalos caudatus; assembly: GCA_013389925.1. NCBI lineage: Eukaryota > Metazoa > Chordata > Aves > Passeriformes > Aegithalidae > Aegithalos > Aegithalos caudatus. The sequence continues at coordinate 395,701 of WEIU01010085.1, forward strand.
GACAAATAAGACTGTTTGTTCTAGGCAATGTGGTTGTATCTCTTGCCAACAACCTATATACTGGCAGTTAAAACATTAGACCACTTCATAAAAATATAAAAGCAAAGAGAAAGAAAACATTATTTCTCAACAAAAGCCAGTGGTAACTGCAGCAGCATGGACACTGCACTCAGCGTTTACCAGCAAACTTTATCTCAAATATCTCAAAGCTATTAAAAACATCCATTTCAATCATTCAGAAACATCAATCTGTTATCATATCCTCTCAATCTGGAAATTATTAAAAAGCCCTAAATCTGTTTGCTTAATTATTACATCTATTGTGCCGTTTACCAAAGAAGGGTTTATTTTTAAAAGGTCATTACACAGAATACTTTCAGGGTCAAAATACACTTAATAACAAAAATGAAGTGCTTTTTGTTTTTAATGTAAAGCTTTCCTTTAAGCCTAAGCCCACAGTATCAGAACGTCACTGCAGGAAAAAAAATTGTTCTATTATGTAAATAGACAAACCCAATGCTTAACTAATTAAATGCATTTTCATCACCCCAGTTATGAGGTACATGAAACATCTGGGGAAGAGTCATTAAAACATCAAGAATTATTGTTATTTTGATACAGACAGTAACAGGATCAGAAATATGCCATGTTAGCTAATGCTTACAGCCAGAAATACATGCAGCCAGCTGGATCTACACTAATGCTGAAATTAAGCAATTACACAAACACAGGGCAAGAGCTTCTTGGTAACTGAGGCTCAGCTACAAGTAGCATCGATTTTCCACTGCTTTGAAATGCAAATAAAACAAAAGAGCCAACGGTGAAACAGAACAGGAGACAATCTGGGAACACTGGGAGAAATAAACCAGTGAGAAGTCCAGAGGAGGGGGGTGGTATTGCTGCAGTCCAGTTTTCTATTTTACAACAAAACAGACCACAGCAAGCATTAAACTGAAGGGCCAAGTTCTACCTCAAACAAAACATCATGTACTGCATTTTTTAAAGTGTTGCAGATCATTTTATACATTGTCCTATTTGAACATCAGGCCTCAATGTCCTTTAATTATTATTTTTGTTTCCCAAAGGGGTACTGAGAGTGGTTAACTGATACAGTAATCCTCTTAATGAAAGATTTCCTATTAGCAATTCCACAGAAGTAGGGCTACATTAAATACTACATTTATTTCAAGATAGATTCAAAATAGAGTCAGACATATGTCCTGCAAAAACAAAAACAATAAACCCCAGACCTGCATTTTTATTATTGGACACAGAACCAGTCCTATTAAACTCAGTGAGAATATGCACCTACATTTACCAAAAGAGAACACTTTTTGCATAAACAAGCAGGGCTCTGAAATTTAACTTAAAGGGAACTTTAGGCCTAGAAGCCTTAAGCCTTTATCACAAGGGTTGAAAGTTGGCATTTATTTTCCAAGACAAGTTAGGGAAAAAAATCTCAGCCTCATTGTTTTTTAAACTATGTGTTTGCTTTTCAGTACTACAGCAGGTGCCCCACTCTTCTGACATTTGTGGTACTGGTCAAAAGGAAATATTTTCCATACTGTCAACCAAAAGTCACTTTCTAGTTGCATGTCTTAAATTAACTATGTAAAATTTACTCGTGTATTCATGACTTTCAAAAATTAATGTTTATTCTGGAGTCACCTTTCTGTGATTAATGGGTAAGTTAATGAACATGTTGCAATAAATATATAATTGGCCAGGAAATGGTCCTATGAATCCCAAATCCTTGCATCCTCAGGTCAAGTGTTTTACATTATGCTTCCAATTCTGAAATCATCTTCTGTATTTCTGTTTCTCTGATAGAGTCTGTATTGCTTTTAAGACCTGAAACTAGATATATTCACACTTAATTTGACTTGTCTATACTATAGCTGGTGCTATAATTTTTTTGAGTACTTGGGTTTGCATTAAAAAAACACAGGATTTTCATTAACTTTTTGACTAACCCTCATATCTGGTGCTGGTCTGGCACTGTTTCAGGTCTTTTAATTAACTGCATACAAAGTAAATGCACCTCCAAGCAAACAGTTCTCAGGATCTACATTTGGGCACTCATGTTTCAAAGAGACACATTTAAATTAGTATTTTATCCAGTTTTACATTTCATGCAATTTATTCAGTTTTGAATCTAAACCAAAAGTCTTAAAAGAATCAATGAATTCTATTTTCTTCTACCCTAGCAGAGCCTCAGTTCAAGCTGTGGGGTACACATTTTGTACTGTCCCATCACTCATGACTTAGAGCAATCCAGGGAGATTTCAACAAAGATTACAACCAAAAATTAAGGGAGTAAAAGAGAAGTAAATAAGTTACTGAAAGTCTAGGATGTTCATCTGGTAAGGTTCTCCATCTGAAACACACTGCCAATATTCTAAAGTTTCCCACAAGTAATTAATAGAAAAAAAATAATCTCAGCCACTACACAGGTTGGAATTAAAGATGATGGAGTGCCTTATTATTTGAAATGTATCAATAAGAAGTAACTAAATAATTCCCAAACCCAGAAAGGATAATGGAAACTCTTAGCACCCAAGCACATTGAAAAATAAAAAAGCCTGCAATGTTGAGGCAAAATAAAGTATTTAAAAAGCTACACAAAGAAAACATCTAGATCTGGTTTTGTTGCTCTATTGTTCTTGTCTAGGATTTGAAGAAATTTATTACTTCCTCCTCCTGGTTGTACCACTAAGAAATCTTCCAGAATACAAGTCTCCTAAATCCCCTACTTACAAGCAGATGTACACTTGGGTGAATCAGATGAAAATGCAAATACCTGTGTTTGGGGACAGGAAAGACTCCCCCCAAACATTTTCTTATTCTTTAATATATGCCCTTCCAAAATAGCTCTAAAAAGTATGTTCATGCTTCTCTGTTAATTACAATATATATAGGAAGAAGGCCTAGAAATTGGCAGCAAGCATTTCTCAAGGTTTGGTACCTCAGAAATACAATTATGGCAAGAATTTTCATCTGTGGTTTCACTGCATAAATCCTCAGATTTCTAGAAGGGAAGAAATTGTTTCATTCTTCTGCTAGAGGATATACTGCCACACATCTACTATTGCAAACAATAAACATTTTTCAGGATTTTTATTTAGAGGACAGAAGATTTATTTTTAAAGGCATTGGAAGAAAAATCTGCTGCAACTTTCTTTTTTTTTTTTTTTTTTAGAATAATCTGAGAACCTGAAGATAGCATTTTAGCATAAAAGACAAGTAGAAAATCTTCTTTCAAAAGGGAGAATAACAATCCCCACACACACACCTACAGGCCTATTTCAGATCTTCTAAATATATATAAAACAAAGCAATGATAACAATTAAACAGAGCTTTTCTTCCAATGTAGAACACAATTTGACCATTAGAGAAAGTGCTGCTGAAAGAGAGACTTGAATTTCATATAACTAGTATTTAAAATTTGCACTTTACAGCTCTTCCAATGGAAAATGGTGGAGGGAGTAAGATAACCTTCACCAGGCAAGTACTCCCACATATTGTCTCCATGTAGAAATCTTGAGACTATCAGCCACCAGCTGCCCAGAGACATTAACTAAAATCTGAAGCCTTGTGTCACAGCCAAGTGAACTTGTCTTTAGGTCAGCATGAAGATTTACTGGCACTCAGGACAGGATACACACACGTCAAGGGGAAAAGTGTTTGACACAAATATCTGAGATATTTGAGCCCTATCAGCTCCTCCCACCTGAACTGCCTTCTCCTGTTGGAGCCAACCAGGGCACAGCTCAGCAGCCTGGACTTACTGTGAGATGTGAGTTATTGGGGTCAGCAGTGTCTCGCCCTCCAGGTCAAGCTCATCGGCAAAGCTGCTGGTCCTGATGAAGGGTCCTGTGCTCACATCTAGAAAGGCTGGGCTCTTTTTCACTGTGGAAAAAAACATGAAGAAAGAAGTTCAAGCAATAGCATTTGACTGCTGCTCATTTGGACCACTGAAATACTGCACATTTTAAAAGAGTATTGAAAACAAAGATCGCTACCAAAATTGCACGTACCGCAGAGGTCAGAAAAAGCAAAATTTTAACTCTTTCTCTGTCCAAAGCATTTGAACTTCTGGAGAAGATTAAACCTAATATTTTATTCTTTTTTTTTTCTCTTTTGTTCATTCTCCTGATACAGTAGAATGATCAGAATCAGAATCAGGACAGGTGACAAGATCTCCAGTTCATCCCAGATGAGGTCCTTACTGGGAAGGTTGATTCACAAAACATCAAATATTTTAAGTTTTACTGGCAGAGTTACTTGCAGATCATCACTTTCATGGATCCAAGAAACCAGGGACAGTGTTACAGCTTTCATTTTTAAACTCAGGCTCTGAAATTCTGTCAGATACTAACATTAAGAACACCAAGTGCTTTTTCCAACATGGCCCTAATATTTGTTAGAGAAGCCACAACATTTGCATATAAATAAAATCACTGGTGTGGTTTACATGACTGTAAATGAATTTACAGAAAATAAAACTTGGTAATATTTCATATAAATCATAGGTAATTGTGACAGAATAGTCCACAGAAACCTTGTCTATCCAACTAGCTGGAATATTCAATAAAACAATTATAATGTAGTAATTTATGAAAATCCTACTATATTAAATGAGATATTTCATAATATAGCAGTCAATAATGCCCTGCCAACAAGGCACACAAAACCTAAAGGAATACAACAGAAATAGATAAAATAAATCTGATATTTTCTGAGAATAGAAGTGGGAATATCAGGAAACGGTATTTTTTTTAATGCAACCACTTTACTCAGGTAATTAAGTATTTTCATCTGACAGAAATAGATTTAAATTAAAAAAAAAAAAAAAGAGAGAACAGAAAGTATTATTTCATCATTAAGAACATGGCTGTCCAAAACTACAAAAGGAAAGTTTCTGTACTCCAGAAGCTGGAATAGGAAAGGATGACCTCTGAAATCACAGTTAAAAAGAAATGAATAAATAAATAAATAAGACAACTACTAGGAGAAACATTTATTACAAGTAGAAACTACTTGTAGCACTTAAAATTAAAATTTGTAGTAAGTTTTAGCAAGCATTAATTTCTATTTTTACTTCTAGTATCATAATAATATTATAGTAGCATACTATTTAATTACTTTGTTAGTACTAGCCATCATTCAAAAAAAGGCTGTGAAACCAGCAAAATAATTCCAGATAAAAATGTGCAGTGAAATGTCTTTCAGACTTCTTCAGGCTTTCACTAAATTAATTTTCACTGTTTCCATTTCTACAAGGCATAAATGAAACTTTCCTAGTTTCTAGCAAATAAGAACTCCAAAATGTTTTTTTTTTCCCTGATGGCAAGTGATAAAACCTGCTGCACCTAAAGCCATGGAAAGGGTTTGCTGAACACTCACTAGACTGTGATCACGAGAGACAGAGCACACTCCATACACAAGTGATCTGCAGGAACAGGGATTCTTGGATCAGTCACAGCTATTGCTTTCCAGTTTCATGAGAGGGGAAAGAAGGACTGGCACAATGAAAAAAGAACCAGGAGTCAACACTGGGCCTCAGCCTGTTTGAAAGAATTCTTGTGTGAGCACACAGAGAGCAGGAGCTGATTAGTATGAGGCAAACATGGTATCTTCCTTCCCTCTGTTTTAAACATTTCTGAGATCATCATAACTAAGAAAAGAGCATGGCCTTAATGAGAGTTTCTCTGCCTCAAAGTGCCTTGAAAGAGGGCTCAAGCAGAACACCAGGGAGCTCAATTTTTTACTTATAAAAAATAAATTCATAGCCATTAGACTTTGGATAAGTCTTTCTTAGAAAGGAGAGTTAAAAAATACTAAAAAAAAGACACAACTTCCAAATATGAAGGTTAAAGAGGACAAAAAAAAAAAAAAAGAGAATACACTTTAGATACTAGTTTTCAGTGGATAATAATGGGTGAATTTAATCCTTTGCAATTTACAACCTGAACAACCTCCAAACTCAAAATTCTACTGAAACACCTCTTTTTAGAAACCAGCTCTATAATTTTTTGTGCCACAGCAGAGAGCTCCAGACGGAGCATTGTGTCAAAGATGTAGTAGTTAACAAAGGTGATGAAACATGATGGAACAATGAAATGTTATGAGTTTTACCTGGAGAGGAAGGAGCGCTGGAAGACTGCTGGTCTGTGGAAAAGGATGGCCAGGAGCGCTGACAATCTGAGTCAGAGTGAAGATGTACATGAAACAGAGATAGGAGAGGAGAAAAAAAAAAAAACACAAAAGGAAAAAAAAATGAAAAAAAAAATGAAAAAAGAAAACAAAAAAGAAAGAAGTTGCAGACAGACAGCTGAGGAGATGCAGACAAACATAAAATTTAATATGTTCTACCTGACACCAAATTAAAAATACTGTGGAAAACTGTATGAAACTGTTTCTCAAGTCTTTTCCTTCCTAAGTGTCCAAGCTCCCACGGGTCAGACCCCTCTTGCTGTGGTTCACACTATCCACAGAGCAGCTCTGTCCTGGTCAGATTTCAGTGCTGCCAAGTGAGCAGGGCAGTTTGGACCCCACATTTGAAGCTTCCAAACCACATCCCATAAAAAGTTTTTGAAGCTGCCCACTTCAACCATGTAAACCAAGTGCCTGCTCCAAGCTGAATTTCTTGGGGAAACGTTTCAGACAAGCAAGAGGAGTCAGTCATGAGAAAGAGTCTCAGCAAAACATAATCTTTACATTGTGTTTAGTTGTTTTGAATAGCATTATGCTATTAATAACTATTTCATTAAGAACTGCCTGTGAATTCACTTGGACAGACTGATATTTTTCAGGAATGGTGCCTTACTTTTACGCAATGAGAAAAACTCTTAAAATGAAAAATGTATAGGAGTAAAAAAAAAAAAAAA
>WEIU01010085.1:402603-436318 GCA_013389925.1 Aegithalos caudatus
AAAAAAAAAATCAGAAAAAAAGCCCCTCATTTTGCAAGTGTTCTCCCAGTGCTATGCACATGTCCTGGTTCCAGCCAGGACAGGGTCAATTTTTGCAGTAGCTAGCATGGGCCATGGATCCTTCGGTTTTTGCTGAACTAATGATGCCAGGAGAAAGGAGAGAGAAAAAGCTGGAAATCTCTGGTTGCACAAAGATACTGGCAGGGAAGCCAGATGAGGGATCCAGGAGTGTGAAGACTGAAGTACAAGTAGGCAGCCCAAAAATTTATTGAATGTGAGAAAGCAGCATATGGATATGCTACTAGAGCCTTTCTGAAGACCTAATTAAAGCTGAATGAGTATCCTTTATCCTTGTATTTTCTAGTTTTTTCCTTCTGAGCTTTTGACTTGGCAGCTCGTTTTCTGTGTAGGTAATCTTTTTCACAGTAAGTAAAATATCACTCTCTCCTCTTTCTTTAAGCTGCTTGTGAAAATAGTGTTAGATAACCTCCCATGTCCACTAAGCTCTGGCTGCCTGCCTGAGACATAGAAACTGAACCTATGATGGCTGGTAAAGCTCCTCTGATATTTCCCCAACATGAAGGGATTTCTTGTTCACATAAAACAGGTGATTTGTTTGGTGGTTCTCACTGCCCTCCTGATCTTGTTCCACCATGTCCATCCTCAACAGAGATGCACCTCTTGGAATGGTGGAAGAAAACTGGAAGAATCAAGGACTGGTCGGGGGAGTCAAGGAGATTCAGTTTGGTTTTGCTGTTTTTACACCTCAATTTCACCTGTGTCCCATGTGGGTTCAGGGGTGAAATTGAATCCAAGCCTGAGAATCTTTGTACTCAATCACTGGAAGGAAGCCTCTGCTGTCTGTGGTGGTTTCAGAGCAGAAAACTTACAAGTGGCTCATGGCACTCTCCCTAAATCTCAGAGGTCTTTTGCCCAGACCTAGCTCTAATCCTACTGTCTTTGGGGAACACTCGATTGTGAAGAAAGTGCCTAAGCAAGCACATTAGAAACATCACAAGACTACATGCCTGCTTAAGTGATCACAGAATGCAGACAAACAGTAAAATAAATTATTTAATTTATGGGTCCCCATCTGTTCATAAATATTTACAGCACATTTTTACAGGAACAGATGCATGTACAACACTCGGGGGTCAAATGTGAAAGTTTTATTCCATTTAATATAGTTATTTAGAAATTAATTCACATCATACACTCATATAACTACTGGATGAATTATACTGTATTTATCAGAAAATTATCTTTTTCTATTGGTTATATGTATATGAGCAATTTTTCTCAAGTATAAAAAAACATTAGATGTTACCTACTTATACAAATGAGAGCTCACTTTTGTCTTTGTAATGAGAGTGGGTGCAGTTGTGATTACAAGTGTGAGAATGTACATTTTCTGTCTGTCTAGATCTCCTTGGCTGCAAAAGATTTCTTAGAAACTATATGGCACTAGACACACATGAAAAGCACTGCAAACATTACACTAAGCTGGCATGCCATAAATAGAATTATTTTCCTCAACTTACCAAGCAATTTTAACATTCCTGTTTGTCCTGTATACTTGTAACAGTTTATAGAGAAGAACACAGATAAAAAAGAAAAAAGATAAGTGTCAGAAGAAATTAGAGAAAAACCTTTTACTGAAAGCTATAGAGATGATTTTTGAAATGGCAGTAGTAGATTACCACCAAATTGTATTGTCCTAAATGAGCTCAGAAATTTAGTGGTAAAAGGTTGGACTTTACAACTCTAAGCATTTGTAAGGTTCTGTCACTTGATTGTTTTCGAGAAAGGTGTCTGTACTCAAATTTTGAGACATGCACTTACAGCTCACTACTTGTCCACCTTTTAGCAGCTATGTCATTTCTACCACCAGATGCAATTTGCAACCATTCCATAAAAGAGGCCAAGAAAGAATGGATGATGCAGAACAACACAACACAAGCACACCAAAAAATTACACAGAAGGCAAGACTTTCTGCTTGAACTAAAACATGCCCAGTGCCAGCCCATGTTGCTGTCTTATTTTAAACCCCATTAAATTTATTCAAGTCAGCCAAATTTTTGAGAAAAAACACAAGTACTTAAGGTATCTATAATCAGTAAAACACACCTTAAAAATTAAAACTTGCTCTTGTTGCCAAAATTTGAGCAATACATTAAACACTTCCAATAAAAGTACATTTGTAAAATTGCCACATTGTAAATTCAGTTATTTTCAAAGTTCAACACAGCAAAAGCAAATATAAATAAGCTACGAATCATAAGGTGATTATCAATGTCCTGTCTTCTTTTTCCTCATACTGTACCATTTTGTGCAGTGACATTTAATACAGATGGATCCACATTTACCTTAAGTACTTCTGCTTTCAAAAGTTGATTCACAGCCTACTGTACTGAGCAGATGGCAAGAGCACATGATGATTTCATGTAGCAGATGATGTTTGGTGCAGCCAAGGCACACCAACCCTTTTTGGTTCAGGTACAAGCACAATAGTAACACATCCTGGGTAAATTTCACATGGAAAAGCTGACAGCTAATCCCTGTAATTTCAATCAATTGCAGAGTTGGGGAATGTATGCACCAGCCTAAGAGTCACTAGCTCTTCCAGAAGCCAGAAATGAGAAATTATTTCGTTTGTCTGCAGTGGAGCATGCTCATTAAAACAATGGTCAAATCTCACCCAGACAAGCCAGCAACCAAAGGCAAAAAAGCAAAGTATTCTCACATTAGAATGACAAGAGCTTGTTCTTTTCTTCTTTACTACAGATTCTAAAAAGGAGCTGTATGCAAATCTAATCATAGAACTCATCACAGTTACTGGCATTTTATAATGGAGCTTCTTACCAGAATTTTCAAATGGTTCAAAGCTGAAATCAGGTTTCCTGTCCTCCGCCACGTGGTCATAAGTGATGTGTGGTATGGCCAACATCCTGTCTGGAGAAGCAGGCCCATTGTCCTTGTCTAACTTAAATTTCTTCTTTTTAACCTGAAAAACCCACACAAATTAAATTATTCAAGCCAAGTCACATGGAGTGGTCTCTTCAGTGACTTTTTCAATAATAATGCAGTCCCCAAAGAGCTTTAACCAATTTAAAGAGTGCCTAAATTACATTTTCATGATCCTACACTGTGTTTCTCATTATGTTTCCCACTCATCATGCCAAAACTGGCTAATCAGTAGATTTCTGCACATTGTCATTTCCAAATCCCTTGCCTGCAGTAAAAAAAAAAAAAAGATCATCTGCTAGTTATGCAGCATCTTATATAAATCAAAGTATTCTAGAATATCTTTATCATTTTATGGAATCAATAAATCATATCTTCAGCACAAAGCCAATGGATATATTGCCACTGAACTCAGATGAACTTTAGAGATACAAGAGAAGATTTTTGCACAACATCCTCTCCTTCTAGCTTGAGACTGCTGTGCAATACTCTTACAATACAGAGGATGGTGTACTACATAATCCAAGGATTCTGACAAAGTGTTTAAAATGAAAAAATTCTGAACTTATGGAATCTGTTGATATAACACTATTAGTGTATGTAGGCACAAGAAGTCTTTACCATGAAAGGTGAAAATCACAGAATCAACAGCTGAGAGAAATTGAAGTTTGTTGGATTTTGTTTGTTTGTTTTAATCAATTAAAATTACTGTTTTGGAAATGGTGATTTTCTTTTTTTTTACCTTTCCTTACAGTCTTCCAAACAGCCATGGTAAGTAACTGACTGATGTGCCTGAGTCACAGGCTAATGTGCCTCATTATTACTCTTTTCCAAATCCTTAGATCCATCAAAAAAGTCAAGCTTGGGGAAATTCAGTTTATTAACTTCTAGTTTGTAATGTTTATATCCTGAAACAATCAAAACTGAAATGTAAATCAAAATCTGAAACCAAGTAATAATCTGTAAAAAAGCTGAACAAATAACCTTTAGGGAGTACAAAAACTCAATGTAATTTAAAATGTTTAAATTACTATAATTATGCAAAACATTAGTTATTGATACCATCACCGATTTCTTTGGCTTTGGACTGGGTGACAGCAAATGATAATTCCTGGCAGGTTTTCGAATGTATATTTTCCATGTAGAAGAGTCTGGGTTTTCTGCAGCATAGCATCTCCATGCAGTCTGGAACAAATGTTTTAAGCAACAGAATAATTAATCAATCAGATTAGTGGCTGTCTGTACAACATAGTAACTTCCAAGCAGCATGTCAGTAATTTTTTATTTAATGATATTCTTGTATTTGCCCTCTGGAAACAAATTCAGCATGGTTTAGAACCCCCACTTACTAAATAAAAACCACATATTTAGAACTGGGAAAACCACACAGAAAGATCAGTCTTTTCAAGTGCAACTTTTATTCTTAGTAGCAATAAACAAATAATGAGAGACAACTCTAGACTGGACTCAAAAAAAGATCATAATTGCATGTTCTGCCCCAATTTCCTACCTGATTTTAGGCATTTTGCCTATTGCATCCTGTGTTACAGGCCCCTACTCAGAAAAAGACAAAAATTGTTCTTTCATGCCTCACAAAAATACTACCAGAAAAAAAAAAAAAAAAAAAAAAAAAAAAAAAAAAAAAAAAANAAAAAAAAAAAAAAAAAAAAAAAAAAAAAAAAGAACTGTGATGTGGTCAGTAGGGCTATATTCATACAAAGAAACACAGCTGAGGGCACAACAGAATATCACCAGTGGTTAACCAGGAGCCAAAACCCAAACCCAGTCCTCCCTCTTACCAACCACCAATGATTAAAGTCCCATGTTCTAAGGCAAAGGGAGGAAAAGCAGGGCTAGGAAACAAGACCAACCAGAAAACACACATTCTCTCTTAACTGTGTACATATCAGAATTAATTAAAAATGAGTCTCCAAATTATAAAGGCAGTTCCTCACTTACTACATGAAGACACGACACACACACAAACAATCTAAAGCAGGGAAGGCCAGAAAAACCCTAGGTGAAAGAAACAAAGCAAGGCAAAATCAGAGAGGAAAACAGACAGCAGTTGGAAAGGAAAAGATAATCACCATATAAATCCCTCCAAGATTAACAAAATAGTGGAAGAAACAAATGACCTTTAGAAGAAACCAAGAAGGAACACAAGGAAAGAAAATTACTCTTGTCCTATACCTATTTTGTAAACATCTTGGTTTAAGAACAATCTTTTTATAAGTCATTTGTAGAGCACTTACTAAATTGGGCTTTCAGAAGTCTGAGACTACTATTAAATCATAATTACAACTATTAAGAGCAGGTACTCAGCAACTCATTGTCTATCCTCTACTCCTTTTTAACATTTCTGATTGAGACAAGTACAACATTCTGGACATGCAGTCTCAGGCTTCCCAATAATTCGGTGTTCATTTCCCAAAAGAATCAGTGGGAACATTAAAAAAAATCCATTCTTACATAACCATACTAGTCTCAATATTTTTAGCTAATCTCTGGCTATAACCAGGGTCTTTTTCACTTCAGCTTGGGGACTGTTTAGTTTCAAGTATAAACTTTACAATTAGCTACTGCTTCCATAAAGATCCTGACCTGGAAACCCACAGTCACTCATGAAGCCAGAGAAATAAGTCATATGAGAATGAAAAAATGATATGGTGTACATCAAGTTTCCTTTTAAATTTGATCTCTGTGCTTCTAAAGCTATGTGCAGACACTTGAGTGGAGGGAGGAAAAGCTAGAAAAACCTAGAAGGAAACCATGTTAATACTTCTCCAGGGTGCAATGCTGGCTCCAATGAAGTAAAGGATAAAATCTCCTTAACCATACTCACACTGAATTGCAATTGCATTTATAACAGGGGGATCAATATTTCCTGCCTGTCAGTTATCCTGCATGAAAAGACTGATTTCACAGAATCCCAGTGGTTCCCAGCCACCTAATCTAGAGTTGAGAAGTCCAAACAACATTTTCCTATTTAAGATTCTGACTTATTTCTCCTAAGAAATTAGTTCTCCCAACGAAAGCAAATTTGATGTTTATCTTTACAAGCAATTATGTATTTTTTAAAAGCACAATTCTACATTAAGCCTCCTCTTTGTTCTTTCATGGCTACAAACACAATATTTCATAACATTTTTCCCAGGTAAATTGTTTAATAATTACAGGATAATTTTCAGCTTTTATTTTAACCAGCTAAATTAAACAGTTTACACTGATGTGGAAGTGTACTTTTCTGCACATTAACTTACATTAAAGATCAGATTACCAAAACTTGCATCTGTAACTCCTGTAGAGTTTTTAACGAAAATCAGGCAGGAAAGAAACTGACACCAGCTTGGAGAAAAAACAAAACCAAAAAACAAAACACCACCAAAAAACCTATCCTAATATAAATGGAAAGAAATTACAGTATGCAATATGGAAGAACTCAGTACCTGTATGAGTGAGGCAGCAGCTGGAATCTGGCGGTTGAAATGTTTCTGTCTTTGTTTCTGTTGTACCTTTAGGGCAAAGCCTGAACCAAGAATTCCCTGTGGAAAGAAAACAAACCTTTTCTTTTTTTTTTTTTTTCTTTTTTCTTTTTTTTTTTTTTTTAAGAGTGGAGGGAAAGAACCACACATAAAATTGGCTAATTATGTTGTGTTAATAAACTTCTATTCAGCATCATAAAACCCAACTAACTATTCAGAGGAAATGACTTAATACAGTGAAATTTTTAGTCTCAATTATTATTACTTGCTGAAGCAAACTGTGAATGCTATCATGCCCTGATGTAAAGCCTGCTGGACTCAGATCCAAAAAAGGAAACAGAAATTACATTTCATACCCTCTAGTAGTCTTACAAAGACTTTTAGGGGAATGACAGACTAGGGAGAAAAATCAACCTGATGGGCTTAAATACATTTTTATGAGAAATAAAGCTTTGGCAGAGCATGATGTAAGCCACTAGACTTTTTAACTGTGGTATAGTAATTTCTATTTCCATACGTTAATCCATGGTGGGAGTGAGGAAAGAGGATGAAGAAGAGAAAAAGACATATTTCAAAATGGTCAACTGAGTTTAACACAGAGCCATCTAATTCACTCTCAGGACAAGGGACATGGCGTAAGGGCACTGCACGGTGTGAAACTGGAACTAGACTCCAATTGTAGTAGGGGTATGAAGTCCAAATTTAAGTAAAGAGCAAGCCATTTATGTGGTCATTTCCACAGGTATTTAACACAAGTTTTAGAAACAGGTGAAAATGAAATATTTTACAAATCAACTTACATGATTATACCTACTCAAGCACAATTCTTTTTCCAGAAGGCATCAGAGCAGCCAGGGATCTTGGCTCAACCTCTAAGAACTCTATTAATCATTAAATATTTTGAAAGGAACAAAAATGCTCTTCCTATTAGGTTCATTTAGTAAGGATCAAAGAGATGATGATGCACAAACACCACACATTTGGAAAATGAGAGATCATTGCCTGATCCAGAACTCACACCAGTTGCATATAGCCACAACAAACACTTTTGGACTGTGATCTCAGCCAGATCCTCTTACTTAAAACACCAATAAGAAAGCCTGTAATAGAGCTTCAAACCCTGAATTCTCCCTTGGGCCAACTCACAGGAACAACTTCATTCAGTAAGGAAAATCCCACTAATAAAGGGGTGATTGGTGTTGTTCTGCTTCAACAGAGATTAGGGAAATCTGACAGGCAAGCATAAAACATGCCTGCGAAGGCACAGTTGATACACAATAATTTATAAAACATTTTTGTGGCATTTTAGACTGATAAAAAAAATAAAATAAATAAACTCTCCAGTCAAAAAAAGTAGGTTTTGGCATTTTCCATACCAATCATTTCACTGATCTGATTTCTCTTCTAAAATAAAAGTGGAAGAGATTAGAATGAGGAGTTGGGGAAACATATGCTTTAAAGGCAAACTGATGCTGGAGAATTTACCTAATTTTCCTCCTCTGTAAAAAATTATGTAGTTTCAAAGTAGACAACTAATTTTAGAATGCCATTGGAGTATTAGTAGCTAGTATTTCATGCTGTGAAGAATTTCTGTGATGGTACTGGCATAAAAATATTCTTATCTATTCTGTACTATCCCCACCACCTCTTTATTAGAACTACACAAACATCTGCTAACAAAACTGTTTGTGTCCCTGAACTAAAAAAAATAAACATGTAAACAGAATGCTTCAGGTGGTACAAGCATTTTAACAGCACAATTTAGGAGTTTTGCCAAATTTGTGGAAAACTTACTCTTAATTACCCCAGCACTGAATACTGGGGTTTTCAAACCACAGTCCAAGTTTCACTGATTTTGAATTTACCCTTGGTACTCAAGTGCCTTGTTTCTTGTTTGAAAGCACTCAGGAACCTGGTTTGAGTGCAAACAAAGTGCCACAACAGCTTTAAGAGGTCAGCTCTAAGTCACTTTTGAAAACAGAACTTTGACCATGGACAGATAGGAATTTTGTTAAGAACTGCATCAGGGTCTCTGGCTGCTGCTTGCTGTCTTTCTGCCAGTGATGTCTTTTTGGAAGCTTTTTTAGAAGAATGATGTACATGAGAATTCTGCAGTTCACCTTGGACCTGTTCAGTTGAGCAAACTATCAGTGAATGCTTTAAAGAAACCAAACATTGCTAAGTTATCTCTAAGAAGTAATTAGAAATAATTTTCTTTACACTTCTGAGATAGGCTGGGAAAATTACTTGGCATTAAACATCTCTCTCAAATACAAATCCTTCTCAAATCTAGTGTTGCATACAAAAACCACTGCAGATTTATTTAGCTACTTCAAGAAGCTCTTTTGTTTCTACAAGCTACATAAATTTCAGGTAAAATACAGAAGCTTACATAACACCAGGTTAAATGAAAGATAAAAGAATCAATAAGAAAATTTCCCTGTGATAACTAATGAATCAACATTAAATTGTCGCAGAAGTACAAGATAACCTACCGCAGGCAGTGCAAAAAATGAGATTGCAAACACTGAAAAACAAGATGCAATTGTCTTTCCTATCCAGGTCTGTGGCACTTTATCTCCATAGCCAATAGTTGTAACAGTCACCTGCAAAGAGAAATAAAGAAGGCATTACAGCAAGTATTAACATGGCACTTTGGGCTTGGTTCTCTCTCTTCCTTTTTCATTTATTTCAAAGCAGCATTTGCTGCATTCCCAACTCTCCCACTATCAGCCTGTGTGAAACTAATGAAGGTTAACTCTTCCTTCCAGGTTTCCTTCCCCACCGAATAATGAATGGAAAAACATACAGGAAACTGAATTACAAAAAAATACACGTTTAAAATCTTGCAAAGTAAAACTATTAATTTAAGTTTTCATGGCTGAGAGAACTGTACAGCACATGAAGTTACTGGGAGAGGGGTTGCCTACCCATGTCACACACTTTCCTTAGGGAAAGGCTGCCAAATCACCAGCTCTGGACTGGTGATTTGGTTTATGGGCAGGAGATGTTTGCTGAGAGCATTGCAGGACTGTTGCATGGAAAGAGCACACACACACTGTAACCAGGCACTGTGACTGCAGTCAGGCATCAAGTGTCCTAGAGATAACATTGGTATAAATAGCAAGAGAAGCTGAAATTTTTCCATGCTGTAAAGACCCTGAAAACAGTCTAATGAATCACCAATTCATATAAAATACTAAGAGCAGGAGCAGATAATTTAAAGCACACATGCAGGAAACATCTGTTGAGTTTGCCTTTCAGAACACTGAAGTAAAGATTACAACCACAGTGATGTAGCCTAACAAGGCTTAATAAGCCATTATTTGCATGAGCTAAAGGAAAGAATGTATTTGCAGCAGAAGGATACATTTGGCATCTGAGAGCAATTTAAATTCACCTATGTCACCAGCTATTTCTGAATTTGTAAACTAGAGAGATTTTTATCTGTGACTTAGAGGAAGGCTAACCAGAGCAAATCAGAGCAAACCACGTGGAGCCCCCAAGCAGCTGAGGCACAGCCCAGTTGTTGGCTGGTCAGACTTTCTCCTGACACTGTGGGCTTCAGCTGCCTGGGA
The DNA here is from genome assembly GCA_013389925.1 of Aegithalos caudatus. NCBI lineage: Eukaryota > Metazoa > Chordata > Aves > Passeriformes > Aegithalidae > Aegithalos > Aegithalos caudatus. The sequence goes on from WEIU01010085.1 coordinate 412,632, forward strand.
CACAGGTGTTGGTGCCACAGACACACACACAGGACATCCCACCTTGCCCTGAACTTGTGCACCCTCTAAGCAAGGCCATGGTGTGCCAGTCAAACACGACAAAAGGGGCAGCTCGAGGTGGTGACGTTTGTTGCGAGTTTCTTGCTGGTTGCTGATACTCAAATCATTTAAGTATTAGTTTTTAATTTCTAATGCAAGTTTTTAAAACCTAGCTTTTTTCCAAAATTGTTTCCCACAACGCAGAAGCATTTGTGAGGGTCAGTTAACTACCCAAACACCTTTGCCTGTGTTCCTGAAATTGTTATTAAAATTCCACCTTAATTCAGGACCTGAAGAGGGACAGAAAGGTAATGTTATCTCCTCACCTACATAGGAGGGTGGGGCTTGAAAAAAAAATCCTAAAGACTAGTTACAATTTCACTTTCAAAAATATGGAATAAAAAAAGGAAATAAAATTATAGGAAAACTTATGGCCTCCCACGCCTTCTTACAAAGAAGATTATGAGAGAAAATAATGGTTTATGCTTCTGTTTTTGAAAAACATTATAAAGGCTTGCAGGTGAAAACTGTTATCAACTATTTTGTGTTACAGACTTAAAATCATGTTGAAATACACACATTAACTAGAAATGTGAAAAGAAATAGGTGCTTCTGAGCTGACCAAAGTATAACTGATGAAGAATTCATATACATCTAAGTATTTGTCTCCCCTTTCCCACCACACCCCTGCCCCTTCCTTCTGAATTGGTTTACATGAATCATCAGTAACACAAAAAAAAAAAAGTATTTCCTATGATGGTTGTCTGGGAGGATTTTTAAAAAAAAAACATTTTAGAAATTGGGTTGCGAATCAAAGTGTGCAGTTTAAATTAACTTTTCCCTCTGTCCTCATAACTCTAAACCATATACAAATGCATTGTATTCTGAAATTACATTTACTTTTTTCCCCAAAATATATGCTGTTGAAAGCTTACATGCCAACTTTCTGCCCTAAGTCATTCTTTACGGCTGGATTAAAACTCCCTAAAGAGCACAATACTAATTTTACAGTTGTAAAAGAGCATATTATAATGGAAATACTGAATCAACTTCTACTCTAGCATAGTAAACATGTTGGCATAATGAAATTAAATTGATACAAGAGCTCACACACTGAATCCCATTGAAAAGCAGCCTGTAAAACAACTGCTTTAATTAGGAACAAAATCATATTCATCCACTGAGTATTTTAGAACTCAGATCTGATGAAAGTCACCATGGATTTAGGCATTAAGACTAATGTTGTTCCTATTAAATATGCATCGAAAGTCTGAAGGGAGGAATATGAAGAAAGAACCCACCCAGAAAGAAGAAATAGTAATATTCATCAGCACTGAGTAGGGAAAAAAATTATTTTAGGTTATAAGAGGCTAAAGTGAGCACAGGAAACTAATCAGATGAAAAAGGATGTTCTGTCTATGAAATCCCTGCTGTGTACCTGGGAAAATTTGTATAGTTAAAGAGCTGCAAAATACAAGAATCCCCAGATATAACAATATCTACAACTGTACTTTGCAAGTAATAATTTAAAAAGGTTTCTTCGCATCTACCCCATAGGAGTACATTGCATGACAACAAAATGTAGTTGGAGCTTCTCATGGAGTTAAAGCTCAGAGAGACAGCTGCAAAAGGAAGAGATGCCTTGCAAAAATCATTAAAAAATATCTTCATCTTTCAACCCTGCTCCAACAATTCCTAAACTAAACAACTCACCCACAAAAAATCCAAACACATAATCCCCAAAATAAGAATATTTTTTAAGAAAGGATGTCACAAGTGTATAGTTGGCACACTTGTAAACCACATAGAAAATAAAAATGACATGTCCCCTTCTGTCAAACATTGAAGCCAGTATACAGTTCTCAATACCTTTTTTAATTGAGAAGAGGGGGAAGGGTTCTGAATAACACAAGATCCACAAGATCCATTTTCATAATAAATTTTTTAAAATTTCTGTGCAACTATTTTATAAATTAAGTCAGATTACTTTTAATTTAGAAAAAAGTTTTATGCATGTACAGTTTTGAGTGGAATTTCCTATAACTTTTCAGCAAAAGTTTCCCCCAACTTTGATTTTCAATTTACATTTAGCACATACTGATGGGCTTTCCTGAACAGGACATTGCTTTCTGTATGCTTAGGAGTAAGCAAATTTTTTTGAATTTGGTCCTTAGTGAAAAAGCCATTCTTGTAAGATGTAATAATTAAAGGAACAAGAAATCCTCAAGTAAAACTGTTATTTGCAGATATTCAATTCAAAGCAAAAGACACAGAGAAACATCCATGCATGGGTATATTCAATAATTGTTTTTGGAAATAGCATTCATGATCAAAGACACTGTCAACACAGTTATTCTGAGGCATCAAAGTGAAGGTTGGAAATTGTGTATTCATTCAGTGGATATCAAAGGAGGAGCTCCTCTCAGTTGCTCTGAGATGGGATTGAAATAAATGCTGAAGGAGAGGAGGAGGGGGAGTAAAAAACAACAACCAAAACAACGACAACAACAAAAAAAAAAAAAAAAAAAAAAAAAAAAAAAAAAAAAAAAAAAAAAAAAAAAAAAAAAAAAAAAAAAAAAACAAAAAAAAAAAAAAAAAAAAACAANCTAAAACACTAAAATCCCCAGAGACAGTGACCAGGTAACTGTGTCTGAAGGTGGTCATCTCTGATAGATTCAATGAGAGCATTTATCTTATTTTTTTTAAGCATCTTTTTTTAAATCTTATTTTTAACGTTTTCCTGGTTTTATTGGTCTTGAATCTGTATTAGGTCTTTAAAACTGTCAGTCTGGACATGACAGACAATAAAAGCAGACTGATTTTACAAGGAAGAACTGGGAAACTGAAAGATGCACCACATTACATTTATTTTACTTGCTAACACTAAACCTGTTTTTGAAAGATGTACAGATATCCTGCCACTGGGCAGAATTTACACAGCTTGCACTGTATTCAAAAGCAAAAATAATATGGACAACTTTTCATGCCATAAGGTAACTTTAGGTTTCTTGAAGAAGCCCATAACTGACATGGCAAATAGCTACAGTCCAGAGTTCTCAAGGAAATTCAAATGAAGCCCAGGAGGCCAATTTACATATGAAAATGGAAAAGCAATATCGTCTTATAAATAACAACAATGACAATAAAGAACATTTAATTACAAGTCATGCACCCTAGGGGTGTGCCTATAGTCAGCAAAGCACAGCAATATGAAAAGTACCCAACTCCAGATGCAGTTTAGTTGTGGTAACACAGACCTTTTATATTGTTCACTTCAGCTGTACTACATATTCTGTTATTGCTGCCCAAAGAACTTATTTAGCAGTGTACACACAGACTGAGATAACAAAAAAGCACAGTGCTAGAGAGTGAGAAAAGGGGTGTAAAAACACTGTCAAGGACTTTTTGAAGCATTCTCTACTGTGTCAGGTAAGTGCACTTTCAGAGAAGAGAGAGCACTTATTTTTGATGGTGTCAGAGACAGGAGCTGTGAATTATCCTCTTCTGCAGGTTCAGCTCAAAACAGATTTTCATTGATCAGAATTCGTGGTGTTTAAGCAATTCAGAAAATTCTGGCTAAACCTAACCAAAACTTTCAAGATTTAATCTTCTTGAGAAGGTTTTTGTGTGAGTTTCAGACTTTTCACAAGGAAGAATCCTTGTGACTTCCCAGCTATTCAGAGAATCATAGAATGGTTTGGGTTGGAAGAAACCTTAAAGACCACCTTGTTCCAAGCCCCTGGATGGGCAGGGACACCTTCCACTATCCCAGGTTGCTCAGAGCCCCATCCAATCTGGCCTTGAAATCTACCAGGGATGGGACATCCACAGCTTCTCTGTCCTAACTTTATGGGGCTTTTTCCTAAGAGAAAGAATGAATAATGTTACAGTATCAAGAAATCAGAAATGAACAGACCATCTCATTTTTGTTCTGTTAAATTTGTTTAGCAGTTAGTGGAAGTACATTAGAGCCGAACAAGGACACCTAATTCTACTTTTAATATTAAAGAAATTACATTATTACGTGTCTGTTGAATGCAGTCTCACACTTCATGTGACATGCTGCAACACAATAGAAGCCATAACAGAAAAAATATTATCATAATTAAATGTATTGATTATTGATAATAAGTTTATTGTAATTAGGAAGACAAAGTAACTGGTATGCCTATTAACTGAACAATTATTCCCTGAAAGGAGAATATTTCAATATCCTGACAGACCGTGTTGCTTCTATGGGAGGTTTTACTGTATTTTCAGTAAGCCAATCTGCTCTGTCACATACTCAGTTTTTAATGGCAACGCCAATGACAGCATGTGTTTTTAAATGCAGCTACATCTGCCACAGTTAATTACTGAGTCATCTGACCACTGTAGTGGAAAATAAAAATGCCATAATGACATGAAAGCACTGAAAAAAAGCTACTTGATGGAAAGCCACTTTCTTGTTCTACACAGTAAGTCTTCTGGTCCTAAGAAAGCCTGTATTTAACCATGGCAGACAGCAAGAAGAAAGAACTCTACAGCAGATCATAGCACTAAAAAAAGAAATACAACAAAAACAAAACCTGTTGTATTCAAAAAGGGCTACATATGCATTTTGGTACCAGCAGACCTTCAGTGGATTTGCTCATCAATAAATACTTCCTTCCTGAAACAGCAAGTGATAGTTTGTAAAGAGAAGACAATATAAGCACACACACACAGAGGTTTATTCAAAGTATTTCTTAATATATATTCTTAAATACATATATGTATTTTATTAGTGAAATGTAGGTGTTAGTCCTATCACTACTATACAGAAGACTTATTAGTTAGTAGTATTTTTAACCAAACAAAATGAGAAACAATGCCTTTTGATTTAAAGCAGCAAAGAAAAAGCTCTAGCAGATCAGCACATTTTGAAAGTGCAAGTATGTTATCAGTGATGTCTATGCATTTGAAAGATCTGTAGCACTTACTGATGACAGTTTGTTTGATTAAGCTAATAGAATTAAAGCAGATAAAAAAGCCATTGCTTGAGTGCTAATGACAAGGAAAAATAGCTTCCAAAAATACCTTTCTTTGAACTGCAATAGGAAACAGAAATGGGAACAATTACAGATGGGAAATCCCAGAACAAAATTGCCAGCATAGTATTTGTACCATGTGAAAACTAAAGAGGGAATAGTTACTAGCAAAAGCAACAAAACTAAAATGTTTATGAAAATATAATCCCAGATTTGAGCTGCCACACTAGTAAGTGCATATAACAAACAAGGGTACATAATAAACAGAGACAACTGTCACTAGTAATGCCAATAAAGGTACTTTATGAACTAAAGGTACTTCCTGAACTAAAGATGCATCTACACCAAAGTTGAAGCACCTTAGAAAAGGTTGAAAAATCTCTAAACAAGATGGTTACAATATAGCACAGACAAATGCTGTGTAAAGACACTAAGTGGCTCCCCAAAGCAATACAACCACCTTAGAAGAGTCCTGTGCCCGGATTTCCTATCTGTCTTAGATGCTTCTTGCTCCAGAATTAGTCCATTCTGAATAAACGGGGAATTACAGTCACAAGTCAACTTGCAAAACACAGATTTTAATGAACAAAACCAACCCAACAAAAAGATGGGCAAAAAAACCTAAACACCACCCCCTTCTCAAAAAACCTAGCCCTAATTTAGCAAGATTCTCACCATCTTAGACAGTTGAACACTACCATGACAAAGGTAGCAAGAAATACTGTAGCAGTAGGGAAGACAGGATAAAGAAATAGAACACGTGTTTCTACATTTTTTAATGTAATGTGATCACTTTATATCACATAAAACTGTAAACACCAAATAATATTACTGGACTTCTATAGTATTTTTGTATCTGTGTCACCTTGTTCTTTTGCTGTTCTTTCTAGCCTTCTGATTGTTTACATATTTACGAGTCAGTTTCTCATTAATTTTCTATAAACAATTATCCAGTTAGGAGGGACAATTGACAGACACCTTCTCAGACCAGTGGAATTGAAGAGGTTGAACCTCTATTTTCCAATGTGGTCACTTTCTGTGAAATGTATATAAGGTGAAATCAAAAAAGTAAACTCCTCTTTCTCCTCTCGCTCCAACTCCGTCATCTCTGTTGCATCTCTCCATCTGTGTACTTGTATTGCACTTGTATTGTATATGTATTTTGTATGTCACAGAATTACAAAACCAGAAAGTGTATGGAAGCAGAAATAAGCTTTCAAGTTCTGTTCTTACTCCACGCTTGCTTGAATTTTACTCCACATTGGACAGTGTTAACATGTGAAATTGCTATACTTACTACTCCCCACCACAGGGCATCTGCATAGCTGCCAAACTCTGTTTCTCCAGAATCATTTACAGCATCTTTCTCAGCCAGGTACACAAAATAAGAGGAAAAAATCAGGCCCAGAAATCCAATGTAGAGTGTAGTTATCAGTTCCTGCAAAGAGAATCAAAATAATGGCATTATGATCTCATTGAGACACTTAAATTTCCTAACACTGACAGCTTAAAAAGGATAACCGATGAGAAAAATGCAATTTCATCAATTAAAAGATATTGACATTGAGTGTTGGCTGTGCAAATTAACAAAAAATCCACTGAGCTCCACAGAGAACACTGAGTCAAAACAACCTCGTCACACAGGACTCATTAATCTTCTGGCTACCAAAAAGTAGTCGGATAACTTTTTCAAACAGTGCCAGACTCAAAACAACTCTGGAATTTAGATGCATATTTTGGCAAATATTCGCACTAGTTTTCAGAAGTCTGATTTTCTGTTGTTGAGTCCAACTACAAGTCAAAATTTGCCACAGTGGCAGTGAATATAAGGCAGAACAACCACACTCGGTTAAAATAAAGGACTAGCTCCCTCCACACCAAACACAAGTGATAGCAGCAGCAGGGCTGGATGGATGCTGTTCTGAATATAAAGGCTTTGGCATCAGCTGTGCCATCCCTCAGACTGCCCACACTTACCTGCCTGTGTATGAACACCACTGATCCCAGCAGCCTCCAGGTACCGCCCTGACGGTCAACGTGCAGCATCCGTAAAATCTGCAGGAAACGGATGCCCCTGGAACACCATTTTCAAATTAATGAGGAGAGCAAACACACAAGAGAAGAAACAGAAGGGGAAAAGGGAATTCTGGCTTCCAAAGGCCATTTTAAGAGACACAGAATATTTTATGTTAGATTTAGCAGCATGTGTCTTTTTGCTCCACTCAACCATCTTTCTTCTTGTTTGTTATGAAGTCAGTCTGGGGAGATCGTCCAAGGGAAGAACTGACCTTTGCACACATGGCTAGTAAGGATAACTCAAGGATTCAGGAATTTTTGACACAAACTGTAAATGCTCTAGGAACCATTCAGCAACTTGTATTTGACCTGCTCACCGGGATGGGAAACAAAATATGGAACCAGCTCACTGAACATCTGATTTCCTTATCTTCAAGGAATTTCATAAGCAATTTGAACCAGACAGTCCAATAATATTTTTAAATATTCTTTTTATGGGAGTCACTTCAATTCTGGAGCATGGCTGGCAGCTAGTGCGAATAGCAAGGCACACTGCCACCCATTCATCCAGGAAAACCAAGTGGTGTGACCTTCCTGAGCACAAGGTGGGTTCAGTCCATCAGGAATTCACAACCACAGACATTTTATGAAGAAGCAGCTTGAAATGTCAGAAATATGAAGCATCAAGAAGTTGCTATAAAACTGAGCTAAGAAACTAAACCAGGATTGGGTAGAACCCACCTAGCTGGGGAAAGGGGGAAGGAGAATGAGCTTCTCTATCCTCAATAACCAAAAAAGCATTACAACAAAAATTTATCTCCCCTACACTTTATGAGATCACCAATACATGATCAGTGATCTGCTCTATTACATGACATTGGGCAGTGACTCATTTTCTCCTGCAAGAATTGAAACCAGGTACATTAAAAAAGAAAAAAAGAAGAAACATCATCTTGCTAATATAGCACTACCTTTTATTTATTGCATATAATTACCTGATAGCAGAGGTTGCAAAGACTTGACCTTTAGAGCCCACACAAAGAACTATCATGGAGGCAACAACTACAATTAAATCTGGAAAATAAAAGTCAATTGAAGAAAATTAATTAGCAGCATCTTGCAATACTTTAGTAAGACTACTAGAACCAAAAAACATATTACTTTAATGAGTTGAACAATCACTCCTAAATAGTATTTTTGCTTATATACCAAGAGATCTCAATTGTGGCATGTTAAAAAAAATTTCATCTCGGGATATGATGGAAAGGTACTGAGATGGGTCCAATTTGGCCACAGTCTAAATGAATGAGGAGTTACTGTGAAGCAGCCTGGAATCCTTATTAGCTTTAACCCAGGCGGAATTTCAGCAGTTTCCATCTATTCTCTCTTCTCCAATTCTTATTTTCTCTTCTGTGCTTAGACAGGATTTTAACTGACAGAGATTTGAAGGTTTACTTCATATATAGGAAAATTGCCTTGCTATCATTTCACCTGTCCAGGTCTATAAGGGAAAAAAAATGGGAATTAGGGTATGAATCTAATTTAGTTTAAGTCAGTCAATACCATACACTAAATCTACATGCCTCAGGCCTAGTAAATTTTGGAAAGGAACTGTGTATTTTGGAATATTAAGTAGTTTTTGATCCATATCTGGGAAAGCAGAACTGCATTTTGCTTTCCAAACTGAATTAATCTGGATGATGTTTCAGAATTCTTAGTGCTCTAGCACTCGAGAGAAATGGATCAGGGCCAGAGTGCAAAGATGCAGTCAAAGTCTTTTTACAGTTGCAGTCACACCTGATGCAGTTGCTACTTTTATATATATATGTATATATGTATATATATGGATGCACAGAGGAGCTAAATCAAACTATTTTATAATTGTAAAAATAACTAGGTACAAAATTTTGTCATTTACATTCAGCGAAACTGTAGTTTATGAAAACTGATGTCCTGTGCTCAACAACATATAATGTTTCTGAGTAGTGGAAAAATCTATCTCACAGAACAAGAATTACTATTCTTCCATAACAATACTCCTCTTCCAACTTCTGATTTATTTAGTCCATTTATATTTCAAGTATTTAAGTACAGGGCAAGGGTCATTACACAGTTATTTCAATGCTGGCTAACAAAATACAGATTGATTTTGGATTAAGTTTCTTTTGGTGAAACTGTTAATGACAAACATTCTAAAAAAACAATGATTAGTGATATATGTGGAATATTTGTATGTAATTTCCAAGAACCCTTAAGCCATTTTAGGAAGCCAGTTGAATCCCAAGGGAATTGAGGTGTGAGCTCCAAAAGCATGACTGAAAACCATATTTTAATTCAATTGATACAGAAAGCAACCACAGTGCATCTACTGCGCTCTACCGTGCAATACACAGCTCAATTAGAGTGCAAAATAAACTCATAATGAACTAGTCAAATGGCAGCTGAGGGGAGAGAAAAAGGCTGTTTGGTATCTTTGAAAAAATATAATTTTAGCTCTTGTACAGTGTCTGGGATCCTCAGGTCACAGGAGACAGGACTACGGCCAAGACTTATTCCTGGCAAAGCTTAAGATCACTTCTGAAAAGAAAACACCCTGCTCTTCTGGAAAAACAAACCAAGCTACATTTGTTCTCAATGACAGTGCCATGAATTCCTGAAAGGAAATTCAGATCTACATTCACACTAATGACAAGAGCTCTCGCTCAAACTTGGCTGCAACTGCTGCGGAAATTCGACTTCTAAAAACCTTTAGGCTAAGTTTTACTCATTGTTTACATCAACTTTGCAAGCCTTGCATACTCACCAATGATTGAAATAGGCTTCCTAGCAAAACGAAGCCTCCCCCATATTCCAACATATTTACTGCGGCATCCTGCTGACCATAGCCGAACCACGTACTCTGTTCCAAAGAATACCACTAATACAATTTCCTAAAAGAAACACACAGGGAACTAGGTTAATTCTCTACTCTATATATGTCTTTCATCTCTTTTCAGAATGTATTAGAAAGCAATAAATAAAATGCAAAATTAGGACAAATACGTCAACTATACCAAAAATGATCTGAAGTAAAATAGAAAAACCTGTAAGAGTAGAGAAAGACAATATTAGGACCAAATTTAAATACTTTGATTGCATGCAGTTTGGCTTGTCTATACATACTAAAACTGAAAACCATTCTGTGCAATTCACTTGGTCTAATTCAAACAAAAGGTTTCCCGGCTGAGCCAAAGAAAACAAGCAGAGTCTGTATTTAGAAGATGAGCATTTTGCTAACTTATTTCATTTCAGGAAGAGGTGTGCTTCATGTACCATTTACCTGATCAGCTTAACGTCCCCCTTATTTATATTTTTTCAGTCTTCTTTTAAGCTCACATGTATTGAAAAAAATGTTTCTAGTATCCATCACCAATATGTCAGCCTCCAGGTACACTGAAGACAAAGTGAGCTCTCTAATACACCTTTCCCATCCTCTTGTCAGCATTTAGGGACTTCAGCAGAAACAGAAATCTAGTTCTGCAGCAGTGCTGGTACCAAGCTACTTATAAACTACTCACCTATACTAAGGCATGACTTTGGAAATGCCTCCAAAGTGACAGATGTCAAAGACACCTGATATTCATGCTGACTGGATAGAGGTAAAGTTAGGTCCTATTTGGAATGTCATCAAGGTGCAGATAAACCTTGGGTTTTCTACAGACTAGATAAGCATGGCATACTCCACATAGTTTCCTTGAGTATCAGGGTGCTGCAATCCTTCCTTATTGGCCAACTCAATTAATAATGGCCACATTCTCCATCAGAGCCAACAACAAAATCTACTTACTGAAATGGTAAGAGTGGCTTGTCACTGAAAACACAACACATGGCATAAAGTAAGAGTGCAGCTGAGAAACCAGTCCCAAGACGTCAGGGTTACACAGGTTAGTGCAGATTAAGAGAATAAGGTCCTGATTTCAAAGTGTGATTTCACATAAATAGCAACTGCAGAGAGCACAACATGCTGTTGGAACATTCTATCCAGCCCTCTCACATGTCTGCAGGGCTCACTTCTGTTTTGCATAACAAACTGGCAAATGGGACTCAAGATGGTACCTGTGGTTATTTTCTTAATTAACTGAAATAGCCAGGACACAGCCCTAGTTTAATCAAGTTGAATGGAAATCATTATTGCCTTCAAAAATGCCAGGGACATTGTCCTAGATATATGTCCAAAATATATGGCTGTATACAGTAAAAATAATGGGGAAAGGGTTAGGCATCAGTTGACTTTGCTATAATATTTTTGTGGCTCTAAAACATCTTGATGGCATAAAAAACCTGTCCATCTCAGGGCAAGAAAGTGTTGAAGTTCAACTCTGTGACATTTCTAGCAAAGCTGGTAGAACATGAGCCAGGACTCTTTCCCTTAATTCTGACATCTCATAACCTATGCAAGATGTCAGATGCAGGAGAACAGCTATCACAATTGCTTATCGTCACTCGTATTCAAGGTAGATTTTTAAGATATAACAGAACAATCTAGAGCATTAGTTGTAATAAACATAAAGCTTAGACCCTTCAACCCAGCCAAGAATCTCTTCTAGACCTCTTCTGAAAGGACCACCAGACTCTCCACCATTTTTTTTTCTTTAAAATTGAACTATTATTAAATATTTTCCAATAAATTAAAGACATAGTGAACATAAAGTGAAAGAATGACTATCTGCATCAGATGCTTTATGGAAAGCCTCTGTCTTATGACAGAAGCTTCAAAGGCAATGAAACTCTAACTTTGTCCAGTCTAATATCACTTACAAACCAAAACTTAATGGGAAAATTATGAGCTCTGCTCGACATGAGGTGCTGTGGAATTGTCACAGAAAACAGAGCACCAGGGGAAATCCTCTCTGATCAGGTGACTGTATTCCTTTCAAAAGACAATTCCAACCACACAGGGAGAAAAAACTCTCCTTCACTGAAAGTAGCTCATCTGAGGAAGGCATATTTGGCTTCACATCATGTGTGATAGCACAGATAATACCGTTCAGATATCCCCAAAAGCAATTACTAAAAGCAAAAGAAGGAAACAAGTTACCTTGGTAAGCAAAGAAAAACCCAGAGAAAAACTTCACATTTTAGCCCAACGGAACCACAAACAGCCCCATGAGCAGGCACCAGGGCCCTGCCAGGATCACAGCCTCAGTTTCACGGGAGGAAGGTAGGAAGAGAAAGGCGGGATTGTGCTTTAAAGGAGCGAGAGTTCCCCACGCAGGGAATTTGCATGGGAGCTGTGCACGTATGTTCCCTACAGCCCCTCCATGGTCCATTGGCTAACAGGCACACCGGCAAGTATGCAAATGGGGGCTGTCCCAAAGACAATGGACAGACAGGCACTCAATGGTTACTGTCACCCCGCTCTTGGCGTGACACGCAGACAAGCTCAGAGAACACTGACTGTCCTATAGACGCCGCTGACTGGAGGGAACGACCAGTCGGCTTACACCAAGACACATTTTTCACTCCTGACGTTTTGATAAAGGCTTATTGACCTAAATGAGACCCAAGTTATTCAGGGAACATCGGGGGTGAAAGTGCACAAGCTGTTCTTCATGGTCATACACAAAAACGCCAGGTATCCATTAGCAACTGGCAAGCTCCCCCTCCCCTGCCCGTGGCTGTGTGACAGACAAAAGTGTTTTTAATATCTCGTGTTGCATAAATCTAATAAGTAGTCTCCTGGGGGTGGGGAAGGCTGATGAATTTCTGTCTGTGTGCTCTCGTATGAGTGGGCAGAAACTTGCAGACAATTAAAAAAAAAAAAAGTTTATTAGAAAATTATATTCTCCTGAGCTACGAAAACATTCCCTGTATTTTTCTGATTAATAGCCTAACATGAAATTTACATGTGTGAGAAGAAAATAACTGCCTGAAAAACATGAGTTAAAGCTCAGTCGAGGAGTTTCCTTGGTTAAAATTACATACACACAAGAACTACACTGTGCAAGGACCCATTCAACCCAATGTAACTTAATATCAATCTCCTTTCTGCAAGGTGAAAACAGAAATACAACATTGAGATTAAAAACTTACATGGCATAAAGTGCCCTCTAAGATGTGATAGTCACGTACATTCACACTGTGGGCATACAGGGCCTGTCTCACTTAAGAAAAAAATACTTTTTTCCCTCTAATTATTGATTTCTTCATGGTACCCTCACTTCTGCCATCCTTCCTTTCAGCCCAAGTACATGCATTGTGCCATTTTCATGCCTTCTCATCCACACAGTCCCAGCACAGCCAAGTAAAATATGGCATAACTTAATCATCTGCTTACAGTACAGCTCTCACCACATGATGAAGGAACTTAGGCAGGATCAATAAAAACAGTTGCCCATTTATATTTGTGTAAAAACAAATATACCCAGGCTATCTGCTAGTGTAACTAGCAGATAGCGTCCATACCTCCAGAGTTCCCAGGGTATTTTGCTAATAAATGCATCCTGAAAAGGCCTTCCTTTACTTCTTGATCCCCACTGGACTGAAAGAGCTACAGTCCTCTGATGGGAGGCACCCAACACCTGCATTGTGAAATAAAGTACAGTAGCAACTCTGAAAGGAATGGCAGGGTCCTAAAACTTAAGTGAAGGAGATGTTTTTAAACTATTAGATTAATAATTTGGGGGTAAAAAAACCCACAAAAAAAAAAAAAAAGGGCAAAAAATGGNCTTCTTGATCCCCACTGGACTGAAAGAGCTACAGTCCTCTGATGGGAGGCACCCAACACCTGCATTGTGAAATAAAGTACAGTAGCAACTCTGAAAGGAATGGCAGGGTCCAAAAACTTAAGTGAAGGAGATGTTTTTAAACTATTAAATTAATAATTTGGGGGAAAAAAAACCCACAAAAAAAAAAAAAAGGGCAAAAAATGGATCATGACACCAAAATAACAGCTATTTAACAGATAGAGAAATTGTCTCTGAAGGCTAATCTGTACAGAGACTATAGTGCTTGAGGCTCTGCCTGTAGACCTCAAAACTGTAATTGGTCATGGAGCAACAGACATTTAGGCTACCATCTGATGTGGGAGGGTTAGATGAGGTCATCTGAAATCTATTGCAAACAAAAATTACTTTACTTGGTCTCTAGACTTTTTCAATGCACTCCATAAATATGAGAGTTTTAGAACACATATTCTAGGAGGAAGGAGGCAAAGCATACCATTATGTCATTCTGACTGGCTATAGAATACCCAAAACTGAAGACTCCCATAGAGGTGTCTGCCCTAAGAGGAAGAAGTGATAACAGGCGAAGGAAGACAAGAGGCATTGGTGAGGAAGACAGCTTTAAGACTCGTAAGTACACATTTCTTGTACTGAAGAATTTCCTTCCATTGCAAAATTTCACTGGGAATACAATTTCTACTCATGTCTGCCATATCACAAGTTCTATTACAGGACCTCACAGGAGAGATACATCACATTATTCCCACAAGACTATCAAATCTGGCTTCAAGGATGATAAAGTTCCCATGCATTTCCTAAAAAAAAATAAAATAATCTCTCATGTATCTTAAACAGGGATTGCATGCAAACAACCATTACTTCAGCTATAAGATTCCTGTGGCACTACTTGCACTGAAACCTATTTTTTAGCCAAGGCAATGGAATATTGCTGCTACACAGCAGTAAGCTGGAACCTCCTCACAGTTTCAGGCAGCAGTAGTGGAGCGAGGACACTGCCACAAGCTTTTTTCAGAATTATGACAAGCAGGAGCCAAGAGAGAGGACAATAGACCTGCTGAGGCTCAAGTAAAGTGTCAAAGGGGACACTTGCCATCAGTCAAGGGCTGTGTAGTGGATTGGACAACAAACAGAGATACAGCACCTCTACTCTTCAAAGGTCAAATAAAAGCAGGACCATGTCTCTCATATAGAGCTATCACAGACTCTAGTTTGAGTTGGAATGAACCTAAGGATTATCTCTTTCCAACCCCCCTGTAATGGGCAGGGAACTTTCCATTAGATCAGATTGCTCAAAGCCCCATCTAACCTGGCCTTGAGACTTCCAGGGATAGGGAATCCACAACTTCTCTAGTAAACTGTTCCAGTGCCTCATCACCTACACAGTAGAAGAATTTATTCCTAATATCTGATCTAAACCTGCACCGTTCAGTTTGAAGCCATTCCCCATTGTCCTGTCCTCTTGCAAAAAGTCCTCTGCACCTTTATTGTAGCCTCCTTTAGGTACTGGAAGGTGCCGTAAGGTCTTCCCAGAGCTTTCTCTTTTCCAGGCTGAACAATCCCAGCTCTCAGTCTTGTCTTTACAGGAGAGGTGCTCCGGCCCACTTAGTGGCAATAGGTTGCATTTACACTGGCAGAAGGGCAGTGGACAAAACCCAAACACTACAAGCTACATGGTAATTCAGAGAGAGCTGGAGTCCACTCCTCAGCACACTGTTCACCTGACACACCAGGGCTTGCAAAACGCTTCAGACAGCACTTCTGTAAAGCCCGAGCAGGGTATGCAAATTAACAGCAGCAAAGGCAACTGTTTCTTCTAATCTCACCCACTTTGTATAGAGAGGCCCCTCTTTGTTCTATTGAGAAAGGCAGGATTTTTTCCTGAAAGCTGTACTGTGCTTTCTAAGATACATGGAACAGCAAAATCAGATAGCCTAGGCAAGCACATAAAGACTCAATAAAGTAAAAATCCCAACTTGATGAAGTAAAAAGAGCAAAAATAGAAAGACAAATGGTTTCTTAAATATATATATATAAACACTTACTGAGCAACAGCATGTCTCAGTAACACTATTTAGGACTGGAGATTTTTTATTCCCCTACTTAACCTCCTTACTTCCAAAGAGCTTGTAAATCACATCTTTTCAGAGGAAAACAAATAATGCTACATTAAAAAAAAAATGTTTAAAGTAAACATGCCTGTTTGTTCCTTTCTTTTGAAAGAGTGGTTTCATTTGCTAAAATTCCTCATCTAGCAAACTATTCTTCATCTACCGAACTATTAAAGTGGCTACAGAAAACCAAAAACACGATATAAGTATTAGATTTCTACCTTCAGAGGCCCATAATTAATCCCAAATTACTGGACATCATTAAAGCTCCCTTAAGTTTTGACTAAGATGAAATAATGTTTCCATTAGTGTTCATGTTCTGAATAAAAGGGATGCTTACTAGGAGACAGAGCTAGAAGAATTGATTGTGATGAAGCTTTTTTATTTTCCCTTAACCGGTGCTGAGAGCACAGAACAACAGCACTGGGACCATTAAAGAATGCTTCAGGCCTGCAATTTTGGGCTGAAATTTTTCCAAAGGCTCCATGGAACTATATCCTCCTGAATGTCAATAGGAGTTGAGCACCTAACTCCTTTAGGTGTATTTAAAAAGCCTTTCACCGATTTCCTTCACTCTCTTCTCACTCGAGGTCTCAGCCAAACCCAAAGGCTGGCAGCTGGAATTTTTCCATCAGCCCCAAAAGGCCTCAGACGTCAGTGACTTTGCACGTGAAGGCACAGTCTCGGAGCACGGCTGCCTTACAGCAACTTTCCACACCATCACCCCTGCACAAGTCTCTTCATAATGCAGTTGTCTTTAGCTTTTGAACGTGGTTGCTGATGATATCCACCAGGAATTTGCAGACGTGAATTAAACTGGGCTTGCACATTTATTTTACGGCACTCGTATTAATGCGGAGCTCTCCCCCATCACAAAGTATGCTCAAGAAATAGACTTCAAACTCAAAGTATTTGGCAAAAGAGAGAAGGTGTCAACATGCTAACCCTGATGCAAAAATGATTAAAAATCCCTACTCCTTTATTTCTATTTCATGAACCTCTTATTCAGGGCTTTATAAAAGTCTCTAGAAGGAATTCATTCAGGACCCTCTCTTTCAAAGTGAAAAATGCTCTGGCTTCTACCCAGTGCAGCATATGCTTGATTTTATATCTTACTGAATTCAAAGGAACTATTCACCTACACTTGAGATGAAGCACACATAAACACAGTTCACAAATATGCAAACTCATTCATTAGTACATACAATATGCTAATACAAGTAGAAGGAACTGCTACAGACTATTGAAAAAAAACAAAACTGCGTAAGCCAAGCAAGTCTGTATTTCTATGTTACAGAACTGTCATAATAAAACTATTTACACAGTGGCTATTTTCCTTGATCTGAGCATTTTCATCCTGTCAAGTATCTTGTTGCATGCTTTTTATTAAACAACCTTTCTCACTCCTTTTTTAAAAAGCTACTTCATACCCACCATGCCCTACACCAAACAGCTCATAAGTCTTGCCTTTGCTCCAAAGCCAACATGGAATTTATTGAGGGACCTCAAGAAAAGACTGTATGCCTGTTGTTTTCCAGCTACAAATGACAGGGCAATAAAAGCCACTGTGTCTCCCAGAAAAGCATATTTCCTTTATACCCTTAGACTATCACTTTACAACACTGCTCCAGTATAAGAGAAAATAAGTATTGCACAGAATCTTTTATCTGTAAGTGGAGTCATATAAAAGGAAGATTTTGGCCGTGATCTGCCTAGCTTGTAGTAGCTCCACTTTGTTCAGTTAAGGGGGAATGTAAGGGTAGATGGCAATTTTGAGATGTAATGGTCAAGTCCTGGCCACCTGCTATAAAATTTGATAACAGTAACACTTGAAATCTAGTGGTTTCAGACATAATGTACTATTTTGTTGTTTGAGGCCATAATGTAACAGCATCCAGGAAGCATCAACACATTTTCAAACAGAAATTAGGAGCATTGATAAAAAAATATTTTTGTTCCAGTGGTTTTGAAAACCCACTACTCGGCACCCACACGAATGCTGCAAGACAAGAAGCACAGTGGATGGAAGTACAGCTGGATATGCACAGGGACATCATGAGGCTCCCACATCTAGATCCCATGAGCTATTTATTTATGGCCTACTGCAACAACTTGTGCCTGCAAAAGCAGATACAGAGTATGCTGAAGGGGAATTCCTTCTGATGAAGTTATAACTTCTTACCTCTCTTGAGCAGTCAAAACATCTCCCTGAGGCCCAGCCCTCCCTCCAAGAAGTGAGTTATGGCATGGTCCTGTGTGCTAGCCTGGCTTCACGATTCTCAGCTCTGGCCTTGCTGCTCTCCTCTATGTGGTTTTTGGTTTTACAGGACTCTTTCTGGGATGTGATGTAATTTCCACAAGTAAGAAGAGTGAGAGGTCACCAAAAGCAGGACATTAATTCTATATTTACTCATGATATCCTCTTCTAGAAGCAGCATGTTTTTAAAATTCATCCTCCAAAACTGGGATTTCTGGCCTGAGCAGTGAACACACTCTTCAATAAGATTTTGAAAGGAAATAAATTTTAAGTGACTAATGTTGGTTTCAACTTCCTCCAGATTGAAAAAAAAAAAAAAAAAGGGAAAAACCCCCACTTAATTTTTGTCTTGTCTGGCACGGTAAAGTTCCAGTATAAAGACATCAAGTTCTGAAACAAACTCCTTTCACACACCTGGGTGACCATCACTCAGTTTCCAGTATCAGGCTCAGCACTGATAAGAGTTCAAGTGCCATATTTCTGTTTGACATTCCCATAAACACAACCTGCTTTTGCCTCAACATACTTGAGCTCTCTCCCAGGCCTGCTCCAGGGAATACACATCATGCTCTTCCACACAGCTGCAAAAACAGTCACACACTAAACCTGCAGTCCAGGCACTTAATACTCCT
Source organism: Aegithalos caudatus (assembly GCA_013389925.1). Classification (NCBI taxonomy): domain Eukaryota; kingdom Metazoa; phylum Chordata; class Aves; order Passeriformes; family Aegithalidae; genus Aegithalos; species Aegithalos caudatus. The sequence continues at coordinate 431,418 of WEIU01010085.1, forward strand.
CACATGAAAACACACGTGCTAGTTTAAGCTAATAAAAACCCTCTCAGATGCCATATGTACACAGCCCATTCAGTCAGCGTTTTACAGTTGCCTCTAAAATTTGTGAAGGAGGAGAGGAGAGTTATTTGACATGCAAAATAAACGTAACTGAAGGAAAAAAAGCCAGGATTTTCAGCTAAGTGGCAAATACATTTCACATACTGAAGGCAAGTAGCTTCCTCCCAGTGCCAATTTCCTGCGCCCGTTCCAACCAGCGAGCACTGAACAGTTGCGGCTATCATTCAGCGCATCGGGATTAGAGCATTCCGAAACGGGAACTTAATTTATACCAACCAAAGCACATGACCAACGCTGTGCAAACTCTCTGCAAAGCTTTGATAGTGTTCCAAAGAGACCAAACTAAACTTACATTTGCAAAATGAAGATATAAGCCAGACCTCTCTGAAGTCGCATACCCCATTAACCACGCTACCGTTATGGGCAAAGACTGATATTTTTACATGAATTCATGTTTCTATCAGTTTTGGGTCCAACATAAATAAACGGTAGATCTTTGCAGAATTCAAAGTTACCAAAGGAGAACTGCAGCTCTGTGAAACTCCCTTCACTCACTATCACCTTTCCTCTGCTCCCCTTACAAATAAAGGACAAGTGCACTATTCATTGCTGGAAGGAAAAAATTCTTTAGAAAAGCCATGGCCTTCTCAGTAACAGCTGGTCTGAGCCTCAAGACATAAAATACCTCTGGAAACTAATGGGCATGATATGGAATGAATTTTTAAAAAAACAAAACAAAAAACAAAACAAACAAACCACCAAGCTGGTATTTGGCAGAATTCAGCAACACCACTCCAAAGCTCTTTGGAAAAGGAGAGACCTTGTAAAAGTAGTGCCTTGGACATGTCAAGAATAAACTCAAGACTCTGCACAATACCAAGAAGAAGTCACCTGAGCAAAAGAATCCCCTCTGCAAAGCAGTAGTTGAAGAGTTAAAAAAACCTGCAACCTAAAGTAACAGGCACAAGGAGCATGGTTTAGAGATGAGCCTCTTCTGTGCTGGAACATTGAGCACTGAAGGTCAGACTTAGAGCACACTTTAAAATACATATTACTAGAAAAGCCAAAGCATTGGTTATGCACTATAAGGCATTAATATATCAGAACGTCCCATTGGCAGCAGTAGAGCAGAACTTCATATTATTGCACTCATTTTTCTAAAGCTTGAGGCATAGCTGCTGTTTACGTGAACTGTATTTCCAGGTGATTCACTGAAGGATTTTTTTGAGGAATAGCAGAATTTTCTAGGCCCTTCTCTCTGACCTGAGATTTACTGTTGCTTAAATTAGTAATTAAAACAAACACATCTTTGTAAACCCACACTTTCCAAAGAATTTTTCCCCAGTAAGCGATGGAGCAAATGGTCAGTCTTACTCCACAGTTAGATGAATTCTGTCAATAATTGTGTAACTTTTCTTGTTTTGTGGTTATGATTTTTTTTAAAGTCAAAAGATCATCCAGTGTTTTAGCCTATGCTTTCTCTGCAGATTTCAATGCTTACTCTTTTAAAAAGTTGATTTTCATATATCTGTCCTGCTTAAGCCTCTCAAGATCCCATTAGATGTTAGATGTGGTATCAGCAAAAAAACCTAAGTCTACTCTGGACCCCAAAGGCCTTACTGACAAATCAGAGAGGCAAGATTACCCACTAGAACCAAAAACGCCCATCCCACACAAAAATATATGTGTACAGCAACAATGGAACTACTGAAAACTCACACTTGTAGCAGTTGTCTTACAGTAGTGAAGTGAGAAGTTATACTAAAGAAAGCTGAGTCCCTGCTTTAAACATACCCAGCCTCAATATTTACTAACTCACGATGCAAACCACCACTCTGTGTGAGTGGTAACTGAAACACGAGACATTCTTCACATCACACCATTGCTAGAAGGTGATAATGTTTTTTCCACCATAAAAAAAATTCTTTTGTAGCAATATTTTCTCAGTACGCAAAATAAATAATTACAGGCAAAGTTATTTTCTAAGATGAAGTGAGAGGAAAAAGAGCGGGCGTCCTGATGTACACGCACCAAACACCAACACATGAATAATGCACGTAAAGCTAAATCAAATCTGCTAAAAATTACTTTAATGACAACCTCATGTTTCTGCCTTCCCCAACACATAACACACTCACATTTAGCTCTGTCAATTGCTAGTACTTGTTCAGGCTTTAATTCATAACAATTACATTACACTAGAAAGGGACCGCCTTGTGCACAATGTGCATTTCCTCATCAGCTGGATGGCCAAAGGAAACCTACTAGATATGTAAAATTACAGCTGTGTCCCATAACTGGGTATTTCAATATTTATAAGCTATTGCACTTGGGATAGCAAAGCTGATGACATCAGCGCATGTTTTTAGTAAGCCCAACAGTAATGCTTTCCTCATTAGAAATCTGCTGTTACCGTGGTATATCAGAGAATACTCCTGTCATGTACCACACACACTATTTGTCCCAAATGGCATGCTGATAAAGCCAGAAATGTTGTGCCTATTTAAAAATCAAGCTTCATGGTGCTCTAAATGTGGTAGAAACTCTCTGGTAATCCTTTATGTGGTTTCATACTCTTTGAGTAATAGTAATGGGTATTTCATGCTATGAAGACATGGAATGTGTTCGTCTTGGGTGCTAAATTACTCTGAAAAACACTAAAAAAGCCCTCTTTTTAGACACTTTGTGAACTAATCGCAGGCTCATGGAACTGAACTCGATTACTTTTTAGCTTTAAAATGACAGCAAACAATGGTGGTGGAGAATGAGCAATCAGTTCTCAGAGCAAGTTACCACTGTCCAACTTCTTACACTGCTATAAGAAATCGTTTTTGACTGTTTCAATGTTAATGTTAATTAAACATGGATTCATATTTTTAAACACAGAGAACAGGGTGAATAAGCTTGGGGAGGGGAATCTATTGCAAACTGGAGGTATTTGTGTACCAATTTGTTTACCAACTGGCTACTGCACTGATGTTTTCCACAGAAATTCCAGCCACATTAGCCTTGGCAGCAATTAAAGAGTACTTCTGGAACCCTTAAAAACATTCAAGGAGTTCCTTTTGACTTCATGTTCTGTGGTTCTTTCTACCCTTTAAAGCAGGGAAAACAGGGTGTTTTCTTCAACCTTCAACTTGTTTTACTGCTAAAATAAATACAAAGATAATTCAGTCAGAACTTGGGCTCAGAGGAACCCCACTGAAGTATTTATTCCTCTTCAGGAGCTGAGAAGCTCTTCTTTTGCTCAGGTTGAACCTCTTTACTGCTGCTCAGTACATTGTACAACTTTGCCTGTCAGCCAACACAATCATAGGACCCAAAGATAAAAGAAGCTATTCAGAGTTTTGGCAGGAAGAATATTTCTGACATTTTGTTTCGGGATTAGACTTCAGTCTTGAGGCTTTAACACTAAGCTGCCCATGGTAAATACACAGATCTGATTTCTGACACCTCTTCACTCTATAACAATTTATTCTTCAATATCCCCATCCAAGCTAACAGGATGTCCACCAAAGCAATCTGCATTCCGTAACAGAACAAGTACAGTTGAACCTACCTGTTGAAAATGGAAGATTACACCCTTACGCCACTTATCTCTGAGTACTGAGCCACACAATCCGCAATTTGTGCTTCCTGAAAGGAAAACACAGGAAGGAATGCCAGCATGTAGCCAGGCATCAGAAATGCAATTGTACCATATGCCAAACACCAGCTAAACTCTCAAAAACCTTTGCAACCACATGTGATATGTTTTCAAGCATGTTAATACCTACAAAACAAGTATACAAGCAACATTTATACTGATTAACTAAATTAGCAATAACTGCCAGGCTAGAAAGTGACCTCATGGGGACTGCAAATTCCAAGTACTTGAACAAGGTAAAAATGCATGCCTTTTTCTCCAGTTAAGGGACAGAAATAGGGATGTACAAAGGGAAACCTGTGTTAAGTGCCCTAGACATGTTTAGATGCAAGCAGCTATGATTTCAGGAGTACCTACCCTTTTCCATGAAGGGACAGCACATATGACTGTCTTTTACTACCTAACCTAACTGATAGCTAAAAGCTGCAAAAAACCCCAGTCATTCTAGAAGAACTGCTTTGAACTCAGCTCGGAGCAACAGTATAAAAACCAGAGGAAATTTACGATCAGTTCTCACTTGAGAGAGGTATTTGTGTAGGGTCTCTATTTTTGGGCTGGTCTCCCTAGAGAGGTCCATGTGATTACCTTGTCTCCAGTTTCCCTCTCAAAACCCCCAAAGCCACGAGCTGATCTGGACAGATCAGAAGACCAGGCATGTCAGAGAAGATTTAAACTTCCTGCAAATGTTGTGAAAATAAGGAGTCCAGTGGAAAAGAAATACCCTCTCTAGACCCTGAAAGGAAAGACCTCACATTAATGACCACGCTGACTGGAATTCCCTAATTTTTATCAACACCCAGCTTCAGGACGACTTACTGCAAGCTTCAACCAAACCCATTCTGCTTCATAAGAACAACAAACAAAATGCAGAAAGGCAAACAACCACCCACTAAACACCCCCAAAGCACCCTCACAGCTTATGTCTTTCTACAATAATATCATCATTTTTCTCTGATTAAGCAGAATGTCTTTTTATTGATTCCTGTAGCCAGATATCTGGAACTATGAAACCGAGAGGTTTGTTTTCAGTTTCAAGGACAGGTCATTTGCCATGAAACTCAGTATGAAGCCCAGAGCGGAAAAGGAAAGGCTTCCTTCATGCCATCTTTACCACCACTAACTCATGTGCTACTTTACATTGTTACATGACTGTTTCCAGGTCGGAAATAAAAGTATTTGGGAAAAAAAAAAAAAAAAA